>DWON01000974.1:0-27419 GCA_018251015.1 Phocides pigmalion okeechobee | reverse complement strand
GTGGGTCGTTGCAAAGTGGTTTTTAATATTAATAGCATAGATTTCTACAAGTGACGCCGTGTACTATTAACTATATTTATAGTAATAGTGACTGTTAGTGTATTTAACATAAAAATGTCAAGATTAAACTAAGAATACAGTTAGGAGCTATTTTATTTATTTCCATCGAGTGCAAACTAAATTTCCCGCTAGTGGCGGCTCAAGATGGCCGCGACCCCATGTGTGCTTGTTATCCAGTCACTCTTTCTAGCATATTTCCCATTCGTTTTGACAGCCGATACGAGTGACGCGCGAAAGGGCGCCAATGCAAATTTGGGAAAGAATTATGCTTGTCTATGGTTTTGGCTGTAGGTACTAAGAATACAACACGAAATTATTCCACGTATATACACAATTACTTTGCAATATGTTGTGGTATGTACTCATGATATTCCGAGGTTTTCATTCATTTACTATCTCGCCGATTAAGCGATGATATTAATTTGAAGTTTCCAATAATCTGTGACCAATATGTACACATTATACTGGTTACCTCCCGTACTCATAATCCGCTGTAAAGAAACTTCTGTACTTCGGTTGGACGTGTGTTTTCCGGCTTCACTTACAAGTAAGTCGCCATTTCAATCCCCACTAGTAAAAATTCTTCTACATACGAACTTAGACTGGAATCTAGTCCTCTATGAGTTTGTATGTTTATTTCCATTAGCTGCTGCAACTTAACCTCAGGTATTCCGCAGGTTTCTTGTTACTTTTTTCATATAAAAAGCTATATTGTAATACATGAAAATGGACTAAGTCAGTAAGGTAGTCAAATCTATTAAGTTAGGCCACATTTATTTCTATCACGACTGTCTTGCGTTTCAATAAAAAGGTGTGGCTGCCGATTTACATGTGAGGCGACCATCTTATTTCTTAAGAACTGTGGCGCGCGTGTGGTCTACTTCTGTTAGGACTCTTGTCGTCTTTTTTGTATAGGGTCGGTTACAGGTGTCCATGGACGACAGCACTTAGCACTAGATGTAATGCTTGTTCATTTAGTTTTTACGTTTAATCTCTCTATACATATAATAAAACTGTAACTGATCGCCGTCTGTACATGTCAAGTATATTTAAAAAATCATAATGTAACCTTTATATATGTAAGAGGACCCAAAAGAATGTTTTTTCATTTTGTCTGTTTACCTGTATATCTGTATATATTTATATATGTATGTATGTTTGTGCACGTTATTCTCAAAAACAGATTATCCGATTTGAATGCAATTTTCAGGATTATATTGTGATAGTCTTGACTTAATATTTAGTGTATTTTTCATTTAAATCAATTAATCTTGAACTGTAATTGAACTATTGGATCTATTTGTATGAACCTCATTCTATGCTATTTTAAGTTCAAACAATATCTAGGATACAATTACAGTATAGTTAAAATGTTTTGCAGATATGTAATTATGTCTTCCTTTTTTTGTTTTATCATCTTAAGATTACCCGGGCAAAGTCTCAAGTAATGTTAAAATCACAACATGGACGGTGTTGCAAATTATCACGTACAGCCTTCTGCGGGTGGACGCTCGCTGTATGTAGTGTTCCCCCATCGACATCTCAAGGGTTGCTTGTTAGTCACAATACGCAGCCACCGATCGTATGTGAAGGCGGAATTATTATTATTTACCGCACTGGAAATCCGAGGAGTCTTTCGAATTCGACGGATACGAATACCTTTCTATTCGTCGTTAAAAACTATTCGTCGGATGCCCGCAGTGCTTGTTAAGCCGAGTTTTGAATTCAAATATCGAGGAGCGGTAAGGAGGTACTGCATTAAAGCACAGCCTAAGTTCTATTATACTGCTGTACAAAGAATCCTAATTTAATAAGGTATGTAAAAAAGCATTTCAATGCAACTATGAGTAGGTATAGGTTAGTATTTGTTTATTTGAGACAAGCGACTTCGTCCGGTGATGATTGAAATAAACTGACATAAGTTATTTATTTGTTAGTCAATTTAAATGAAAAATATTAAGTGAAGCCCATCACAATATAATCCTGAAAACCGCATTAATGTCGGATAAGCCGTTTCTGAGAAAGCGTGCACAAACATACAGACACAGACACATAGACAAACAGGCAAAATAAAGAAAGATTTTTTTGGTTATCTTGCGTATATAAACGCATCCCATTATGATTTTTAAATATATGTACTTGTCATGTACAGACAGGGATCTTTAGTAATGCTTTACGGTGGATTATGAGGGCGGCAGTAGTACCTCCCCGGTCGAACTATAGTTCTCCCACCTTTAAATATATAAAGAATATGAATTAATATATCAACATTTGTTATTTAAATAATTCACTTACGCTCGACTTAAATTGTCTATGAAAATATACGTATATCGATATTTTGGTTGCTAAAAAAATAATGATATTTAATAGACAAGCCCGTCATAATAATTAGGATTATATAAAAGAGAAAGATGTCTGACCGACAGAGATCAAGGCAAACTACGCGGAAACTAGAATCTTCAAATTTTGCAGATATGTTTTTATATAGCATAAGAAAACACTAAGAAAATAATTTTGGAAATACCAACCCTAAGGGGTTGAATCTTTGTATAATTTTGGATTCCGTTTATAGTTTTGCTTCATATATACATACAGGATAAAATAAGAGCTGCAAGATTTATTAGTAGTTTTAAATTTATTTACATTGTAATTACAGTATTTAAAAATTTTAACACTAATTATAATAAGCCTAACCTAAACAATCTAAAGAGAGTCAGTGCCCATGTGGCATGGTGCTACGAACGCTAGCTACATTGCTTCGTGGAATATCAATCGCAGTTCTCTGCGCGAGATACGAACCAGCCTTTTCGTTACCAGCAGCATCAATCAAACGTCGAACTAATTCTTTGAGATTTTTTTGGCTCTCGGACCCCACAAACCCAAGGTTTCAAAGCCAAACGGAACAATACGTCAATCCATCAGCCTTTACGTGTCCGCTGCTGCACATAGACCTCTTCCAGGTGCCGCCACTCTGACCTGTTCTGCGCCCTTTGCATCCAGCAACAACAGACACGAAATCACTGCTTAATTGAAATATTAACTTCAAATCACAAAGTGACGAACAAAAGCTAGTATACAATATGTATCTACCTTTTTAGTAAATAATTTGTATCAAGACATAACTTTGTATACTTCAGTCACCCTTCAGTTCCCCCGATTCGCAATAATTAAAATGAAAACGTCTCTAATCTCATAATTACGGTTTGCATACCAAACAAAGCCACCCTAAACACCAGTTAACCCAGTAACCGACTCGCTAATATACCTACACAAATTTAACCTTGACACAGCCCTAGTTAGTATGCACAGGCTTTCTTTTAAAATCTGATGTATTAATTTGCAAACTTTGCCTCCAAACGAAATGCATCTCAAACGTAAAGGAATAAGAATCAAAATCACTAAACGAGAAGCTACGGAACCGCGTTCGGCTTTTAAAATTGCAAAATATTACGCTTTACGAACAAATATCAAAAAAAAACTTAAAGCAGCGGATTTAAAATTCAAAATCAGTTGTGAACCGACGCGTCTTAAGACGTTTTAAATACGGAGCGGTTATTTAGCACGTGGTTCTTGTGACGACGTTCGCAATTTGAGTATAAATTAGAACACTTATCTCGTCGTGGTCTCATGTTGCCTCTCTTTTTGTCTTCATCGCCTCTCATAATTCCATCTCTTTTATTCTCAATGTCGAGGAATAAGCGTAGGGGTGTTGCTACGTCAGCGTTTTGCTCTATCGATATTTCAAGATAGCAGTCGAAATGCTCAGAGGGTGGGCAGAATGTAGGCAGCTTATAAATTGTAAAATGATAAATGTGTTCATTCCTGAGAGAGACTGTTTCACGCGGAACTAATAATATAGACGCGCATTTGGCGACGACACTTCTAAGTTACGATTTTTATTTGAATCTGATTATTTATATAAAAATATATTCATAGAGTGAAAATATATTCATAGACATATTTTTATTGTGTGTATCCTTGTGTGAAGTTGTTTCAGCCGTCCACGTATATCCAAACCGACTACTTAAGTTGATAGTACTAAGATATGCTTCGCTTCCTCTGACGACTAAATTGTATTGCGTCGTAGTATTTTTACTTTATCGGACGTTTCGAATTGCAATGCATTAGTTTTATATCAGTTACAAATTATGTTATAGTAAACAATGATACAGTTTCCCTGTTGGTAAGAACATCTGTATTACGTCAAAGGACATCTATAATCTATAAAACAGGAGTTTCATATGAAGCCATTCATTGCTGTTCCTATGGACTAACGTACACTTTCATGTAAGAGCTGGCATTTACACCTTTCCTTTGAACCACGAGATTTGCTTGAATCTAAAAATGATTTCTGAAGTTTTTTAACGTTAAAATGATCGCCGCATGTATTAAGATTAGCGATAAAAAATGTTCTAAATAAGATACACTAAGATGATCGTGTTGTATGTACTTGAGTTATCAATTGTACACTTCTAACAAGATATAAGAATTGCCTCTCGCTAGAAATGAGATTGGCGGAGTTCGGTGGTGGTACTTTCAAAATCGAATTGTATATATTTGTATATATGTATATATGTATAGTTCAAATTAGTTAGTATTATATGTCGACCAGGTTATGTGGTAGTAGAAGATTTTACAAAAATATTTACCGAGAAGTAGTACCATCCTTAAAAGATCTATGTTATGTTGTAAATTCGTTACTTATCGGATCAAAGTATCGACAGTCGACAATTTTCTGTTAGCGCGGCTCGGTCTCATATTTAATTTAGCCGCGGAAGCAACAGGTTATTAGCACGGAGCTTTCCCGCCTAACTTTCCGGGCGTTCACTTTAAATTCATCTCCATCTCTTTCTAATTGGATGCTTTCTCCTTTGCCCGTGAATGAATACGACTTGTTGCATTCATTCCTAACTTTATTTTTAAGTTGCGAATTTATTTGCGTCATTGTTCGTTCCGTTCGCATCATCGGCACGGAGCAGTATCGATTGATTGAATATTTGGAAGGTGTCACTTTGAGCCAAATTTTCCGTCACCCGTCGCCGTTTACCCGTAAAACTTATTTTAGCGTATAACTTTACACTCGAACGCGCTGCTGTCGGGCGTAAAAATTAACACGTTATGGTTAATGATTTTCCGCTCATTAAATCTATTGAACCCAATACTCTATTAAGGTCATAAGTTCTAATAAGTGGAAAAGTGAATAATGGACACATTTTATACGTGAAGATACAAAGGACCGCCCATATAAAGGGAAACCTATCAAACGCTGTTACTGAAACATTCGACACAATATCCTATTTTTATGACAAACAAATTTTAGCCCGCGGTTTTGCTTAAACCCACGTAAAAGACTTTTGTTAGACAAAACAACTCTAAATATTTACGAAGAAAATATATACTATAACACTCTCTGTTTAATCACCTATCTTTGAGTAGTAGTTTGTCGAAATAACTGTTTCTAATATTAGCCAATACAAACATAGACCTCACTATCTTAAAAACCATCATATTTCTAAACTCATGTGACAGCAGTGATTAAAAATGACGAATAATTTATTACTTGTTTAAAAAAATAGTAATAGACAATAAAAGAAGTCATTAAAATTCCATAGAGCACCATTTTTCAAATTGTGTTCCGAAAATTTCGAAGCTGCTTTAAAAGCCCCAAGTGAGCTTTGGTAACCATTGATACCTAAATAAAACTTTGTTTTGGTATCGTGTAAATATGAGATTAGATAATAGGAATTATAAAAACACAGACAGACACTTCAATTTGATTTGTTCGAATGGGTTAGACTTACTTATTTTCATATCAAGATTCACATTTACCACGAAATACCCTTTCCGCTACCTACATATAAAAAGGAAATTGTATAGTCGGGTGAAAAGAAGCCCACACCGTATCTTACTCCCAAACCTACACGAATCTACATACATAAATATATTTCTATTCACCACCCAATACATTTTATCTATGTTACCGTTGCCTTACTAGAAATGTTGACGTGACGAAAGGTCGTATAAGAATGGGTGGTTCGAATAACTTTGTGCCCATTCTGATTGGAATAGGGGTGGTATTGGAATAGAGACGCGTCGTCGGTTGTACCGAATGCATTGTCATCGTGCGATCAAGTCTCACGAGGTATTCTTAAGGGGTGCGCGTAGTTCTCGTTGTTAGATATAAAGAAAGGTAGATACTTATGAAATTCGAAGGAAAAACCACCCTTCCCTATACTTATACAGCGCAGTCGATTCGGTTTTCGCTGAGGAAATTCTGGCGTAGTTTGAGCGGGACATTCGCTCTCCGAACGTCGACTGGAGACGACGATTTTCTCGAATTTCCTTCGGGACGCGTCTCCGGTTTCCAAATTTGAATTTTATTTTTCTTTTTCTTTTTATCTGTGCTCTATTCGTACATGATTGAAGCAGGACTCTTATAAGATTTTTTCTTTTGTTACATTTCGTTTTTGTTTTGTGCTAAATAAATTCGTAACTCGCGCCGCGTAAACTTGAAAACTTTGCAGCCGATAACGGATAAGGTAAGAAGTTAAGTTTTTTAATCATTATTTATTTAATTTATTTCAAATATAAAATACAAAATACGAAGATGAAAGAACTTTCGTAAACTTTGTTCTACTTTATGTTTGACTTATCTTGGTTAACGAAGATAATTTTGGCGTAAAAACTATAAACATGACATAGCATAAGATTTTTTTGACGGAAAGTTGTTTATTCCTACTTCGGGGAAACAATTTTAAAAATTATATAATTTGAGAGCATTATAACAGTATTTGGGCAAGGGACCGTACGTAGGGGTTCATTTAAAGAGGCCAACTAGTCATACATTTACTAGAAATTTCTTTAATAATATAGTCCTGAATTTACTCTATCGTTCTTTTGAGTCTTAAATCATTTATATAAATACAGTTTTATTATGCACACAACTAATTTCAAAATTCCGATTACCAATATCAGCATTCATATTAATTTCTTGTTCTGACTGTAGTTTATATGTTTTTACTATAGAAATCTTAAAAAAATGATGATGTAACTTAATGTTAGGACATGAGAAAAAAAATTATATTAAACATACATAGGATACACTAACGTCAATAAAATACTTACTTCTACAGTAGGTAATTTGAAACATCTATATTTAATAAGCCGATATTAAATTGGAGACGCAAATAATATCTCGCCAATTTATGTCATTCTCTTGATGAAGTTATAAGCGTTATCGGCGAGAGGTGTGGTACTGTCAAGATTGTCATTTCCACCGGCCGGATATTGTGACAGGTAACGTTGCAGGGTGAGACCGGGTACTGACATTTTGTAGAACCTCCGATGCGTTTAACAGCTGCGGCCTGCGTTGATTGCGTTAGATAATGCAACACTTAATAAGGCAATACAACCAATGGATTTTTGCCTGAAATACAAATACATACTAACATTTACAAATAAAATGTAAATCGAGCAATATTCTGGAGAGATGGAGGCCCTTTATGAAATACAAATGTATGACAAAAATCTATAAATGAAATGTATATCCACAAATAAAACATAAATTGACCGAGAGTCAATAGAAGCTTTTCATGAAATATAAGTCCATAGTAACTATGTATAAATTAAAAATATCTCATCCATAAATAAAATGTAAATTAAACAAGGGCTCGCCATGAAATTGACCACACATATATATTTATATATATATACATACAATACTATCGCTACAACTCTGATAGGCCCACTGTTGGGTACTGTCCATTCTTTACTATTGGGGGAGGCTCGGGACTTTAGTATTGAACACAAATGGATATTTTAAATATAAATGAGTATTTCGAACATACATGGATTTTTGGAACATAAATGGGTATTTTGGAACACAAATGCGTTTTGATGCAAGTAAAACTTCGGCAAGAAACATAAATGGGTTTTTGGATCATAAATAGACATTTTCAACATCAATGGCTATTGGAGATAAATCTTTTGTAAGAAACACCTCCGAATAGTCGCTATTATCTTTGATTTTCATATTAATGGGTTATGCCAATCAATCTACCGACATTTTTAAAAAACCTGGAAAGCTCTGATGATTCTAATTTTAAATCTGCAATTGAGATTAGCTACATGACTTGCGAAGCACGGAATCGAGGTTAATTGCCACTGGGTCACCTATTCATTTCGTGACCGCAACTTATCGATGGTTGACAATCTAGACTATGCGTGTACAATACGCGCTTTGCTTATGTAATACTTATTAGTAATTATATCTACAATACATTTATAACCAAAATACAATACAACCAAAACTCAATCTTATTTGTACCGCATTTATTTGAACAAAGTTAGAATTAAATAGTAACTATATATCTTACTACGATTCAACTATCTAACTAGCTCTTTATTATCTTAAGCATTAAATTTGCCTACGGAGAGGCACCTGATGGTTAGATGAACGGTTCTCCTGATGGAAAGCAGTCTGCATCACCTGTGGACATTTGCAATCCCAGAGGACACGCGAGCAGCATCGTAGTGTTCCACGCTTATCGGGGTCGCTGTAGTTGTCCAATTGGGATCCCGCGGCCCCGGAATTTTAAAGACTGAACAGGAGCAGGATGTAGTTTTAGTCAGTAAAAGTCTGACATATCCTTTCGTCCCGGCCCTGGGCGGAAGGGATCATTTGATGATTTCCACATCCAAAACAAAAAAGGACTAGCCAGCATCGCTGGCTTTGAAGGACAGCTCTCTTTGCATCTTTTTTGTAGAGCGCCATGCCATAGTTTTCAGAGAATATTTTAGGAGGAAGTTCATTCATTCTCAAGCTGTCATCAAATGCAGTTTACGTCTATCAATTCCAACTTTAGTCTATATCTCTTATACACATTACATAGTTTTAAAGTCCCATAACATTCCATAATGTGTCATATGTCAGATTTGTTTGGTAACCGCTGCGTCACGCGTTATGGAAGTAAAGTTCAACCTACGAAGTACTACCGCTGTCATAATCCGCCGCGATGCTCTTGTGTTTCGGTTGGACAGGTGCGGTTGTCGGCCACTCTTAGAAGCGAGGCGACCGTCTTTGTCCTCAATAGTAACTCAATACACGAAGTCAAGTAGGACTTTACTTATGTTTGAAGTTGGATTTAGATGTCCGATGCAGTGACTACTTAACATCAGGTGGTCTCCAAGCATTCGTACTTTTCTCACATAAAACTTTATCTTCTTCTGTACATATAATAAAATTGAAACTGATCGCACCGTACATAGCAAATATACTTAAAAATTCATAATGGGGTGCCATTATATAAGCAAGAGATCCCAAAACAATGGTGTTTCATTTTGTCTGTTTGTCTGTATTTCTGTACGTCTATATATTTGTGCACGCTAATCTTAGAAACGGCTGATCCAATTTGAATGCATTTCAGAATCATATTGTGATGGGCTTCACTTAACATTCAGTGTTTTTTCATTTAAATCTATTAACAAACAAGGTAGTAATTTCAAATTATGTAGCATATGAACGAAGTCGCGGGCAAAAGCTAGTTGCTAATAAACATTGCATATTAAATATTGTTCTCTTTATCTAGTAATCGTCCATGAGATTCTATCTGCGTAGGTTGAGATTACGGCCATGTTTACAACAACCTATAATATAACTTGTAATCATTTTACAAAATCTGAAGCCTATATCCGGTTATGAGGTTCTTAAAAGTATCAATTGCAGCTTTAAAATGAATTATAATAAAAGTTTAACTTAAATAACCTAAAGGGAATCGCTTTTAATAGGAATCGAAGTTCTCTGCGCGAGACATGACCTAGCCTTCTTATCAAAGGCGTCTATTAAACATGGGATTGTTTGATTTTTTTTTGCAATCGTACCTCACGGGTCAAAGGTTTCAAAGCTAAGGAACGAACACGTAATTACTGCAAATTGGAGCATCTAATTAATTATTATTTTCTATTCTCTTATATTCTTCTATAAACTTTATTAAAAGTAACTAAACTAATAGCCTCATTTGTGAGATGAACGACAATCACACTTTTTCTTTGTTTTATATGAGTAGAGCAGCAAACGAGCATGCGAACCACCTGATGTTAAGTACACGCAGCCCATAGACATCCACGTACAAGAGCAAACACGACTGAAATCCTATCTGAACTTGAACGTAAATGCGTTGCTACTCCTGAGGAATAAGATGGTCGCCTCGCTTCAAAGTGTAGTCAGTAACCGCATCAATCCAACCGAAACGCAAGTATTGATTTACGACAGATTAAGAGAGCGAAAGTGGGTACCTCCTCGGTCGAACTAGATCTCCCACCTTTATTTTTTCATTTAAAGCGCCAAAAAGTATAGTATTTATTCCTACTATTGTACAAAAGTGAAACGTTGTCGGCTTGTTTACATGTTTTTGGTTCTTAAAATCAAAACATATATATATATATGTATAATGACTTAATCTACCTCAAATTTTGTACGTTGAGTGTCTGTACTCCACGTCTCGCTATATATTATGATGCTATATGTAGTAGAACTGAGCAATGACGAAAACGAATTATAGTAAAGATAATAGCATTTTAAGCGATATTTTTCAAGTAACCTATTTTTTACAGTTTATATTTATAGCAGGAATTTAATCTTATATTTTACAAGCAGAGCCGCAGGCAACGTTTATACAATATGCTATAAATGTACATATTTTCAATATTTTTCGTATATTTCTTATTTCTGTACAGTTTATAATAAGTTTTGAAACTTATATTTTCTAAGCAAAGCCGCAGGTATCGCTTATACAATAATAGCACAAAATTTTCAATATATATGTACGTTTTGAATAAAATGTATTCAGGATTATATTTTATAAGCAAAGTCGGAAGTAACGCTTATAAAATAAGGCCACATAAAATATATTGCAATACATACGTTTTTGATATAATTTCCTAAAAAAAATCAAACAAATAGTACCACGTTTGATCGACGCTGCCGATGACAAGAGGGCTGGTTCATATCTCGCGCTGAGAAATGCGATTGCTATCCAGCTCGGGAATGCAGCTAGTGTTCTTGGAACCATGCGTATTTTGTGTGTATTTCCTAATACTTATCGCTATTTTGTTATATTAAAATAATTAATCAAACAAAAAACATCGTCACAATTTAATCGATACGCTACCATTTTTAGAGACTTTTACCTCATCAAGATAAAAATATATTTTCCTACAAAGTTTGCTCAGTTTCCTTTAACGGACTCTATAATATCAATCAATATTCTCCATGATGCATCAGTGATGGGGTGAACGACTCGTAATTTATGTACCTACTGCATGCAATAGTTTAACCCACCCTCGTACGCCCTCTGCACCTATGTACCGAAGGGATGAATCGATAGGGCAACTTCTTTGTACAACCGTTTGGACTGTCTAAAATATTGGAAGTCTATAACACGAGTCACAATAAACCGCCTGATGTTCTATCTATTGTTCGTATTGTGGTGAGTATAGATATGATAGCCTAGTCGTTAGTTATAAAGCTATGATAGCGCATTCGTTTCTGTCGTTTATATTATAATTTATGGTATGATAGCTTAGTCGTTTTTATTGCATTTGTATTATAGTTTATAAAGCTACGATAGCACAGTCGTTTCTATGACGTTTGTATTATAGTTTATAAAGGTATTATAGCGCAATCGTTTCTGTGGAATTTGTTATATAGTTTGTAAAGCTATCATAGCCCATCGTTTTTATTCCGGCTGCTCATACGAGGAGTTCGAGTTTCTAATGACATTCACTCTGTGTACATAATTTGAGATAAATCGAATAAATAGTCTTCGCGTTAACAAAACTCAAACAAATAAATAACGTTTTACTCTTATATATTAGTAGAAAGTAAGATAATTCCCGTAAAATATGTTATTTTACCCTTTCACTCTTAAAGACGTGTATAAATTGCTCGCCATAATTTTAGTGATAAAATTAAAAGCAAAATATTTTAGCCAATGGTTCTAAAAATATCAATTTTAAAGATTATTTAAGTGACCCTTACTTAACATTACCTACTTAGTTTCACAACATTCAGTTATGCATATATTTAAAATAATTAATTTAAAATTAAAATATTTAATCGAACTGTTCTAAAAATAACACCTCGGGAGAAAATTCAAATGGCATTTAATTAAAATAAAAAAGAAATTTCATAATTTTAAGTTAAATGTTTAAAAATATCCGCTATATTCAAACTTAAAGTTGTGTTTCATCTATTCTTATAAGAATTTTACGATTATTGCGCATTTAGTTTCAATTAAAACATCTTATCAGAAGAAACTTTGAAGTATGTACTTCGATCATTATTCTTAGTGTATCATTATCATTATTACAAACAGCTATCGTATTATAAGTCGTTTTCATTAATGACTTTATTTATATTATCATCTTCCAATCGACAATAAAAATCAATAAGCACAACGGCTTATATCTGCTAAAATATCCGTACTTAAGACGATATTTAACGTATTCGCAATACCGCTATCACAAGAAACTTGTATTTAATTACATAAAACAACTCTCTATAGATATTTTTTACCCGACTCGAGTAATTTATAGCATGACCAAACGAGGAATCGGACGCTCAGCTATTTATTTAACGGTGAAGACTCGCCTCGTAAAATTTTATTTTGTTGTTTGTATTTAAAAGATGCCTAATAAAGAACACGTTTAATCGACTATGATCGCTACCGTCGATTATCCTATCCAGTGTTTTTTCCAATTTTAAACGACTTACGTGCGATTAGTAAATTTAAATTTCGAATTTATTGTTCTTTCAACACAACTATTTATGGCGGGCTGTGGTAATTGCAAATGGCGGCGGTCGTCTCGAGCCGATAGATATAATTTTAATTTGACGTTTCAGATGGATCCGTTTTGTATGCGAGTCAATTACAGCGTTTTATTGCAGGTAATACTCATTATGAAATATATCTGGTCTTGATTGATGTGTAAAACGTTCGTTCTGTGGTTATTTTCAAGCATCTGTTAACTAGAAAATCTATAACGAACATCATAAAAGTTCTATTACATTTTAACTCGTTACAATAACAGTACACGAGAGCCGTTTTAAAAAGAATAGTTTAATATTCCTTCTACTCGTAGATACACATGTAAAACTAGCGTCACTTTGTTATAGGATTCGGGGGTAATAATATTACGAGACCCCTCCCCCAAGTTGTCAATCGATCAAACATGTGCAAACAGTATAGGGCGAGTCGTATTTCTAATAAGCCTAACTCCTTTTCAAACGATAACGCAATACGCACCTTATTCTGAAGGGCCAAGACACAGTTTTCAATCAAAGTTTACTTTGCCAAGTTAGTGTATTCGAATTGTTTGCAATTTGGACATATTTCTCTTATACATAGGAGACATAGGAGTGATGGTAAATGTATTGACAAATATATCGAGTTACCGTTTCCATTAAGATATTGTTTATTCCAATTTATGAAGAATTTATACTCGGCTGTCTGGAGACTGTTTGAGTTATGTCACTCACTGGATAATATTTGTGGAGAATATTTTTGTACCTAAAAGGGTTTTATTCTTTAGTGTTATCGCTGCGAGAAAGGGTAAGTGTGTTGTGTGTTTTGCTATAGATGAGCGCTTTTTAACACATTTTTTCTATATAAGTTAGATTCGGTCGAATATGATATCTATTTTCATCTTATTAAAAAAAATACTAAGTAAGAATCAAGCGCTTTAAAATAAATTAAAATTTATTTTAAAGCGCTAAAAAAAAGCGCTAAAATTTATTTTAAAGAGATTTTGATCTCTCTTATTGACCGTTCTAATTAGCTTAAGAGTATTTTAAATTAAATTTTGAAATAACTGCTATCAGCATTGTCTAATTATATATTTGTTTGTTATAAATTCCGTAAGAAACAATTTTCCAAAATAATTAAAAAAATTAAATGTAAAATATTACTATTACAGAAGAAAACTTATATTAATGTATCTTTTGTGTGTATGTGTAAAATTAACTTTTTATTCTCTAAGCACTTATAAAAGGTTTAATTCCTACTTAATACCAAATCATTAAAATCTACTTTGAACTCTTTAAGTAATTACAGATAATCAGCTACTGATCAGGTTTACGGATATTCAAGAAATCGGATATCGGTATTAAGTTACTAAAGTAAAGTAACAAAGTATTAAAAATCGATAGAATAGAATATTATTTTTAAACCACTATATTGCCATAACTTACCTTCTTACCGACAAAAACATGAACAAGTAATCTTAATTATCTTGAAAGGTAAACAAAAAAGATATAAGTACCGCCTCCATTTTAATTGAGATATAAGATATATATGCAAATCCTTCTACATACATAGGGAAAAATTTAAATTGTAAATTATTTTTTATATAAATTATAGTTTTTTTGTATAAATTAGTTTAACTGGCTTACTTACTTAAATTAGTTAATATGGGCCGCCGAAAAGCGACTATCTATCACCTTTGGATATTTGGCACACCAGAGTTGCCAGTATCGGTTTCGAAGGAGAGCGTCATTGCACCTTTTTTTAAGAACCCCAGTTCTTTGTTTGTTGAACCCCAGTTTTATGTTTGAACTTTTTATTTATCTAGCAAATGTTTCTGTTTGAAACAATGATAAATAAGGCCGTCTAGTAACTTGTAAATTAAAATAAAATACGTTTTAGTTATGTTTGTATCTCGGATCTTTTTGAGACTAAATAAAATAATATTTATATAAATTTTAATGATATTCGTTACAACGTGATAGCAATCAGAATTAAGAATCTTATCGGAAATCTGTGAATCGAATTTTCTAATACAAATTATCTATGTCATTATAAGGTGATTATACATACATATGCATGTAAATCATATGTACATATATGTATGTACATATACATATGATTTGAAACTAATATTATTGCGGAATTTATACATTTTTCTATGTAACGGGTACTCACGATTACCGATTTTTCGAACTAATTACATGGCTGAGTTTTGCCGTGATCACGAGCCATGCAAGGTTCGAAATATCGACAATTAAACATCTTTAATCGTGAGTACCTTTTACATAGTAAAATTAAAAAATATTTATATAAACTTAATGAATATCTTAGTTACAATCCAATTAGTTTATCGATTTTGAGCGCCTTGATAGCTAAAATAGACCGTGAAAAAAAAGCTTAGGAAAAAAATTGGTACTCTTTTTAAATCTGTCATTGATAACGTGCAAATTGAAATATACAATTGAACGTATAGCTATTGAAAGATAGTGAGCACACGAGACAGCTAATCGTGTGTTTACGAATCCCGCCACTGTTACTCTTGTCTATACTTCCCTTTATCTAGTCTCTTCTAGAAAACGGGTACACTGAATTTAACAGGATTTTTAAACCAATACAACTTTGTAAAAAATTACATAAGACATCAGCTGATTGTAGAAAAATTGCTGCATACAAATGCATTACGAATATTATATACCTCATTTTCCAATCTTAATAAATTTGTATTAAGAAGAAGATCCGACTCAACGGCTCGATTGGCTCAATCACATCTAGCTTATCATGATATGTCGATACAAAAAAATCACAACAACAAATTTCTTAATAATCACCCACCATTTTGAGGAACACATTTTCTTGTACCATAAACACAAACCCACTCATAATTTCCAACTTAGTCACAGTAAACACGTCTAAGCACCGTTGTTGAACAATTTTGAATGCCACTAAAAATGTCCTGTGACCTCAGTATCTTTGGAAGTGAATAAATTATTACCATTTTTTGCCCTCAGCCGTTAAAGGGTTAACTATTTCTATAGAAACTTATGGGTCGTGAATTTGCATATAATTTTTAGTTTATTATTTATATGCGAGGGGTCCTTTTGTTACGGGAACGTTTTTCAGAGTTGATGAATTGGCCGTATTAATAAGGATTACGTAGGTTCGTTCGGTGTACATTACCCGTAGGTAACTTGGATGCTCGTCATTATCTGTACATTTGAGCCGTTAACAGTTAATAATATTGATTTAGAGATTTAATAGATAATTTAAATCAAGTCTCTAGGTGAGCTGGATATTTTAAGACACAACGGGAAATCGTTGGATTGAGAAGGTAAAGGACCGAGTTAAGTGACGCTAATCAGGAGAGGCCTTTTTGTCACGTGGGTAACCCTTTACAGGTAGTCAGTAACTCGGGGGTAACGTGGGATAAACTCCATGATGATCTTCTTCTATAATCTTCTTCTTCTAGAGAACACTAGGATCTCTATATAAACGTAAGTGCGCTTCTCCAACATGGATACCCAATCGTTTACATCTCAGGAAAGTTTTTCCGGTTTTACGGGCACTTCCCTTTGCCCACGTCAATGCCCGATCACTCACACATTCCTTTCTTTTTTCTTTTCCGGTATCGCTACGTTGGAACCTGTCGAGCTTCCATTCTTATCACTCCCAATTCCCGACGTCTCTTTTTAATCGCCTCTTACAAGCGGGAGAAACCGCAGCACTATTCTGATCCCTGATAGGTATATTCCAACAACCTAGAAAGGTTAATAATAATTGAAAAAAAATGAATTTCATTACTGTCCTTCTTCTGGACATCTGGATTAGGACATTATCCACCATTTCGCCTAAGTATATTTGGTGATACCTTTGAGAACTTTACGGAAAACTATAAAATATATAAATTTTCTCAAAATATACAAAAAAAAAATCCAATAGCCAAATAACATAAAAATTTAACCCGATTTGAACCGTGGCCCTTACAGATGTCAAACATCTATACGCTATCACTGCCTCCCACTTGCGCACCTGACGACTACCTAATTGATATTCTATCCTATGACCAGTTAGTTTTATAGTGTCTGCTCTATTTCCGATAGTCATAAAACATTCCTAAAGAAGAATCGCTATCATTGCACAGGCGTGTAGTCCTGAATAGAATAGGAATATTCGGATATTACTTGTCGGGCACAGAGCACAAAATCCAAAGTTATCTATTTTAAAGGTCCAAAAAGCCGCTCTCTAATTAACACGTCGAATAATATTAATGGTCATTAACCAATTGTATACGCGTTTGAAGTAAATACAAAAAAATCTAATTACGTCGTTTTTAACTGTAACAACTCTTGTGAAGCAGTAGGTATCTATTGTTCTCATTACGCCTTTTGTAACTTGTAATAACTCTTGGAAAACAGTAGAACATATTGTAATTATGATTTTTAAGTAACATTATCAGGGAATTTAAATGTTTTACTATTGCAAAAATCTCGATTTGTGAAAAATGTATAATATAACAGGGACTAACTTAATACTAATTGTAATAAAAGCATAACACACATAGTCGAAGGGTGGCGGATTGTCAGGTGCTGGAGAGCAAGAGATAGTTTCAATGTTGCAAATTTACAAAAATTAAAACTAATTTTACAATCCCGCGTGAACTCGAACTACCTTTACATTGTTTAGATTAGGCCTTTATTATAATTAGTTTTAAGATTTTCATACTTGTAAACATGTATTAAAGGTGGGCGAACTATAGTTCAACCGGGGATGTACCCCCGCCGCCTTCATCTTCCGCCGTAAAGCATTACTTGTGTTTCGGTTGGAAAGGTGCGGTTGCCGACTACACTTTGAAACGAGGCGACTATCTCAGCCTTCAGGAGTAACGTATCTACGTTCGAGCTCAGATAGGACTTCAGTCATGCTTGTAGTCGTACGTGGATGTCTATGGGCTCCGACTACTTAACATCAGGTGGTTTGCATGCTCATTTGCTACTCTTCTTACATAAAAAATATATATATCGTAAAGTTACAATAGGTTATTCATATGTATGTATTTGGAACATATCAATTTACAATTTACATATTTCTCTGACCAAGGATTGAGCATAGATCCTCACACTATACTGTAGACTATCCTTAACATAATATTTCTCTTTAGCCCGGTGTCAAGTTCAAAATTTTGCTCTCTAGATTGTAATCGAGAAGCAAATGAACATAATTGTAGATTTATAGTGATTTTAAAGACATACTTAAAGTGTCGTATAAATTACTGATTTCAACTCAATAAAAATTCTTTTAATGACGGGCAATAAAGAGTAATTTGATATGTAATGATTTTATCATCTGACTTGTGGATAGATGCTTTAGAAAACCAGTTCTGTTTTTATAAAATTTTCCGTGATTTTTTGTTCTTAGCAAAGATTTAATAGCGCAGTGAGTCCCCGGTATAAAGTCGAAAAAATACATTTTTTTTATGTGAGAAAAGTACCAAACCCGTAGACATCCACTTACAACCACAAACACGACCGGAATCCTATCTGAGCTCGAACGTAGGCACGTTGCTACTCCTGAAAACTAAGATGGGCTCTTCGCTTTAAAGTGTTGCCGGCAACCGCACCTCTCCAACCGAAACACGAGTAATGCTTTATGACGGATTATGAGGGCGGTGGTACCTCCCCGGTCGAACTATAGTCATATACATTTATAGATTGCGTAATTTTAATACAATGGTAAAATATCAAATAAATAAATAAAATAATAATAAAAAACTTTTATGTGTACTTATGTACGCACGTAACAAGTTATACTTCTTTAGCGTAAATAAAAATCTTTCTAAAATCTAAATTCACGTTATCCTATGATTGTAAGAGAAAATGACACTGATAATAGAAAAACATGTTCAATACATTGAAATAAATTAATATGCATTATTTAGTTAAATAAATTTTATTTAAATATCATAAAATTAATTCGCTTTTTTATTGTGTTCCACTTTGCAACTTATCGAATTAACGACAGTAACTACTGCAAAAGTAGATAATTTTATGATGTCGGTTTTTTGTGACGCGTCGTAAAAAATACTCTCATCTTTTCCTAACGCGCCAAAAGAAGTATAACTTTATCAAAACGTACAGTTTAATTTGTCATTAAATAGTTCCCTGCAACACGCTCTTTACTCTACCAGCAACAGATATTAATAAAAGAGATATGATCACATTTCTTATTATCTTCCATTATTAATATTCCTAACCACAATGCGTCCGATGAACCGGAAGTATAATCTTTTGTAATAGACGCTCAAACCCTTCCGCTGGTTCTTGCATGGGAAGCCATTTGGTTCTATTCATTTTGACCCCTTTATCTCATGAGGCATCTTGTCAACAAGTCCCACCATAAGTGGATATGCGATAAACGACGACCTGTTTATCGCTAAAGACAATATAAAAGATTTTTGCTTCATCAACAAAGCATTACAGTTATTAGAAGTTGAATGATCAATTATTATCTACATGTAGATTCTATTGGAAAACAGCAAATAATAAGTATTATTAGGAATAATTTTGTACCTAACCTAAACCTAAACCTAACAATAACTAAATTGTAAATACCTAAGAGTAATTTTTTATGCCATCAGAAAATAAAAAAATAATAATTTCGGAACAATTTTCTAGTGTATTTAAGTTGACATTCATAAAATGTATGGACAACTATCTTGACTGTCCGTTTAAATGGCAGGTTAAACACAACAAAAGGGGATTTAAAATTATTTAAGTACAAAATATTGAGATGGGAGACTAAACAATTATGAGACAGAAGGCAAAATAAAAATGTTTTTATATAAGCAAAGAAAATGTAAATGTAAAAATGTGAATATTTTTAAAATATAAATTAATCATAATCTCGACAAAAGGCCACACATCCAACTATAACTAAAAACTACCCAGTTGAACTGAAGTATCTATATATCATAAATATTATCAAAATTATCGGTTGAGCCGCAAAGTGGAGAAAAATTATATGCATAAAAATAAATAATAAGATAATATTTACATCGTTCATAATCGATTTGAGTAACTCGTCGATAGTACGACAAAATATCGATTCTAACGTTTCAAATTCAAGACCTTACTATAAATCGTCTCACGATAATCGATTAAATTGAAAATTTGTGGGCTGGCCATTAATACGAGTAGACTTTAATGAATACTTGTGTAATTTAATTATGAGTTTCGTATACGATACACATCAACACATTAATGGGAAAATATTTTGGGATATTTAACAAGTGTTACAACATTTGTTAGGCGTGGATAGTTTTTATAAACTTCGATTTTTGTGAAAGGATCATAGTTATTGACATAGTAAAAAGTAATCTTAGTCATTTCCTGTAAAATCTACAACCTGTACTCGAAAGTTTGGTCAATTTTAATGCAGCAAATTTTAAGATAAGTCTGTGCAGATAGAATTTTTAAGCGGTTTTTACTATATGAATAGTAAAAATAATATAAAGTTAGAACAAGAAAGTTATTTTATCTATATAGGCATTTTTTTGTTAAATATTTCATTAACGTCATTAAACCATTTATAAACCGATTTACGAAATCTCATTTATTTATTACAAATTAACTTTAAGTTATAATTGAAAAAGAAATAAATCAGAGAAAAGTACAAAAAATATTTGTATACATTTTTTAAATTAATTAATATACTTACTTTTAATACGCCCAAAAAACCCACAAAACGAAGTGACGTCACAAAACATTACAACACACAAATATCACTCAAAAACCCAACAAAACGTACAAGTTTGCGCAAATATTTGCAACCAATACACACTTGCGGAACAAAAGCCTGTGAACAATCCGCGCTGTATCGATCAAATATTGGCTATTAAAAATAGCAAAAAACCACTACAGTACCCATCGCTAACAAAACAAACATTTTACGCTACAGAAAAAAATGATTCCCTATGCACAATAAGGGCCGTCCCATTGTACTGAATTTGACTGCCTTTTGTTTAAAATGCTGATTTATAGGCTATTAAACCCTTTCTATTAATGTATGGATAGATAAATTTATGCGTATTATTTGATATAAAATTGTTGGTAATATTTTATCATGGCGTGTAATGTGTTAGGCTGGCAGGGGTTCGGAACCTGACAAGCTTTTTTTATTTTTATGTAAGAGTAGCAAACGAGCATGCAAACCATCTGATGTTAAGTAGTCACAGCCCATAGACATCCATGTACAAGCACAAACACGACTGTAATCTATCTGTGTTCGAACGTAGATAAGTTGCTCCACCTAAGGACTAATGTTTGCTTCGCTTCAAAGTATAACCGACAACCACACCTCTCCCACCGAAACACAAATAATGTTTTACGGCAGATTATGGGGGCGGCGGTGGTACCTCCCCGGTTGAACTATAGTTCTCCCACCTTCAAAAAACCCATTAGTGGCAGGGTTCTTTCTATGAGTCACACGTCCCATAATGACACAAAAACATCCAGAACTAAAAACATAATCGAAATTTATTATCTCCATTATTATTTCAACGTGTCACTGTACGGAAACCAAACCCGGAGCCTTCCAAACATCCCGTCATACGTAATTGCGTATAACCTTCTTTCTGTGTGCTATAGCACGTGTGAATGTAATTATATATATTACAGGTGTTCAAATAATAAAGATATTCTGAAAATTATACACAAGTAAATTAACATAATAACATAATTTCAAATTGGTCACAATAACGCTTGTGCGGTGTCATTGTTATAAAATTGCGCCGTGTCACGTAATTTAATCAAATAACCTTTTGTTAAAATAATTAACTACACGATATGATTTAAATTACATAGATGAAATAATCTTGAAACATAATTATCAAAATTATATCGTATCAAGATTATTATATCAAGACGTTTATAATTATTTTGATAATAACTCAAAAAGGTTGTCAATTCCTTCCTCAGTGCGGAAGCTCAACCATTTTTTGCCAGCCATTTTGAAATATAAGTACCATTAAATTGTTTTTGTCAATACTCCGTTTTCTAACCGATGCTTTATAATTATCTACCTTTGGGTTAGTATCTATTATCGATTATCAATATTTACTGTTGTATCTATAATATACTTCGTTAATAAAATATATGTATATAATCTTAAATATCGTTACGATTCTTCAATTAAATTTACCCTTAGATTTTTCTAAGGGTAATTTTTAATATCGTAACAAATACAGTTAATGTTAAACAAAAAACTCATTATTAGGACTATGTTAAACCCGCGACTTCGTCTGGATTGTTTATTATATTTGTAATCCTTCACAGCAAGTAAATGCATCGTTTAACACTCAGAGCTTGTAAAATTTGAAGATTCTTAAAACTTTACATTTAAAACTCACTCTTATGATGCTCCGTTTTGGGGCAAAACGCGTGTTGGTTGTAGAGATATGTTTTACTCTCTTCACTTTTTCCTTGTGGTTTGGAGAGCCGGTGCATGCACAAAAATATATACCATTATACATGGTAGTGGATTGTTGCAAGGTACTTTTACATAATATTTTTCTAGACTAGAACCTAGTGTCTAAGAAAAACAAAAAAGAACAAAATCTTTCCAGTAGATTTTGCTTTATACGCATCAACGGCAAACCTATCATTTCAGTTATTTAGATCTGTAACAAATCTATATACTTGGCTCAAGCATCTGTTCTTCTTTCTTCTTCTCTCATTTTACTGTCTAAGCTCTTAGCTCTTCTTGACGAGAAAACGAGCATAAAAGAAATATGTGTTTCCATGAAAGTGGTGCGGTTGCTAACTCGCTGACATATGAGGCGGCCATTTGTCATCAAGGGTAGCAACTTATCCTTGATCGATTTTAAGGACTTCTATTCCCTAAGAGTTGGTTACAGATGGAGTTAGTCACGGAGGACTATCTGGCTGACTGCAGTGATCATTTATCCTGCAGACTACATGCTTTTGTTACTTCAAGATCTCAGCGCCCCCTGGCCTCTTGAAGTTGGTTACAAAAGAGTTGGTTACAGATGACTATCTGGTTAGTTAAAGTGATAATTTATCAGGTAAACTCCATGCTCGTAACTTCACAATCATAAAAAGAAATAAACATATGCATCAAACGTAATATAATATATTACATAAAAGAAACAATAGTTGTAGACCTTGAACTGAAAGTTCGTTTGAAACGAATTAAAAATAAAACGACTCTATGCCTTACTTCCGAACTGGAGGCAAACAACTTTCGCCAATCTTTGTAAAGAAAAGAAAAACTAACGTCCCTGAACTGGGTAAATGGTGTAAGAAAAAAGTAATTTTCATTCATAAAACCATTTTCTTAAAGCCACGAGCGAGAGGGAACTTCGGTATAGCTTCGCCACTCATTTTTAATGCACTTTCACTCAAGTGTTCTTTCACGTCGTTTAAGACTTGCAGGATGTACGTGTTTTTCTCGTGCTTTTTCTTTGAACGCGTGCGAATTTTCACTTTTATCGCGACAACTGTTGCGGCAAATATTTTTACCGTGGAAACGTGCGTTGACGGAATTGCAAAGATTCTTAAAGACGATGTTGAATGAAATATATTTCTAATTGAAGACTGTTTAATATATCAATTTTCAAAGCAATGAAAGCCTTTGGAATGATTCTTGGCTTGGAAGGATTCTTTAGAGATACTTGGCTACCTTGGTAGACTATGAGATAACTCTTTTCATTCTGATACGACAGTTTTGTCTGTCTGTCTTGTCGGTATGTGGGGATGTCAGAATGTCTCATCGTTCAGCAGTGGACGGTAAAAGGTCCATGATAACGATGATGAATGGATTTTTATGGAGAAAATATTGTAATAAGTACCTATTTTCATTCAAATGACTGTTATTTACTATTACATGTTTACAACTATTTTGGATTTGAAAAAAAAAATTAAAGATAAAAAAGTCTTATAGTAGTTAATAAAGCGTTGTAGTAAATTTATTTTCTAATATTTGTTATTTTTGTGTTAATTTATATTAATACTATAAAAGTGTGACGTATCTGCGTCACACTTTTATAATACCAATAATTTATTTTTTTAAGAAAGCCGTTATAAACGTGTTCCAATTTTAAACTCACAGAACATTAGACGCATCAAGCACAGCCAATAAACTCCTATTTAAATAAACCAATCAATTGTAACGATTTTTGAATTTGGAATGTGATCGAACTAATCCTTTGAGTGGCTCTCGAGGTAAAGGGAACATCCCGTTCTGCCTATTGTGTCTGTATAATTTATTGTCACTGCCGGTGAATGTTCTACATATTTTTTTAAAACATTCTTGGGGTTGCAATGTTTGTGACTCTGCTTTGTATTTGAAATGTAAAGACTGTACCAGCATCCGTGTGACTATGTTTTTATTAATATTTTTTTATGGTAAAATTTTCGTATTACATTCGTGATGTAAATCGATACAAATAAAAAATTGTACTCCATGTTAGCAAGAATCATAAAAGACTTATAGCTTATATTGAAATAAAAAAAATATTAGAGAGAGGCAATATTTTAAATCCAAAATATTTTGTTTTCATAATTGCAAAACTTCAAAAGTGCATTGTTACCGGCCACATAAATGAAACAACCTTAACGTAAAGTTAGACCCCACGCAGCTACTTATAACCTCAGAGAAGACGTTAGTCCTATTTGTTGTTGTATCTGGATATCCATTCCGTAGTATCCCCAGCCTCTGTTATAAGCAAAAGGTTTATAAATCTCGGATAGAACCTCGGTCCTGCTAAGTTCATATATCCACAGACAAATTCAAACAAGAGTGTGGTGAGTCAATGGAGGCTGCGCCGACTACTTTGAATGTCGCTTGTCTGCCTCTCATCTTAAAAAAAACACTTTCCCAATTATATTGAGAAATATCAAATTTCTAAGTAAGTTAAAAAAACTATTTTGAAGACTCCTGTTGTCTTGGAGTTGGTTACAGATGGAGTTGATCAGAGAGGACTATGTTGCCTGCAGTGATCATTTATGGGGCAGGGTTTTGTTACTTCACAATCTCAGAGACACCTGTTCACTTGGTGAAAGAACTTCGGAAATATCCAATTTAGAAGTAAGCTAAAAACCATTTTTAACAAAGCAAGACCTAAGGATAAACTCAGTCCCCACATTCGACACAGCGTAGTTAAGGCGAAAAGTTCCATAAAATAGCTCCACCAACTTCGGGCCAAGTTTCGTTTAAAGAGGTTATAAATAAAATAAGATATTCACAGTCGTTGGATGCGCAACTTATGACTGTGTAAGTTCAGAAACCACTCCAGAAGTCGAGGAGAAGTTTTACCAACAATATATTTGTCTGCGAACCGACCGTATGTCGGTTCGGGCGTGGTTTTGTAGCAGGCGGATTTCTGAGCGGATACAATATTTATTCTTGTGTCCGCTCTTCGTGCTTTCCTGTTTGGTCGATTTGCCCTTGTATGTGCTATTATTTTTGCGTTCCTGTTTGCTGTCTGCTTTTGTATGCGCTATTGTTTTTGCGTGTTATTAACATACAAGGATATGTTTTTGTAAATACAGAACAATATTCTGATTGTTTTCTTCAGTTTTATGTCCCTTTAGAACTGTTCTTTCATGAAAATTAATTTACATTGCTTTCAGTTTTTAATAAAATCATTAAGATTATCATGAATTTATTTTTTTATCTTGTTCTTCATATATATATGTTCAGACAAGTCTTCCGTCTTCATTACGTCTTGCGTAGGAATCCTTAATTTATTTACACTTATTCACCGCTATCGCTTATCTATTGACGATTAATTTTCTTCATCTATTCAGATAGTAAATATTGTCTACCCTATTCATAGTATTTTGTAGATGGAATCGTTAATTTTCTTACATAAGGAATCTGTAACGCACTTCTACAGATTCACCGCTATCGCTTATCATTCCGCTTTCCACAATAAACACAACCCTAAAACCAAATACAGTGACTCTGATACGTACTACTTCGCACTTCGGCTCGACATATAAATAATATATGTTATTATAATACTCGTATTCGTTGCGAGAAGTTTATTGGTCCAATTATTTTGGTGTACCTCCACCGTGATGTGGTTGTGTGAGTTTGTTAACATTTTGTCGTAAAAAATGAACTTTATCGGAATACTTTGTCAGGGACCAAGCTAGACTTGGATTTTTAGATTGAGTATGTCATGTGTCACAACTTAAGTTTTATAATCATGTTTGGTTTTGTACTTAGAGTCTATATTGAGACAAATGAACACAGCATAAAAAGATAGAATGTAAGTATCAAATACCTTTTATCATGTCTTGACGTGACATTCCGACTATTTAGGAGTAGCCCTTCAAATCAAGATAGTAAAGCCCCCAGAAAAATCAATTGGATTCACGAGACAAACTTGCTACAGTCTTCTGCAAGGTTCTTTTGCAATCTGTGACGCTGCATAGGCTTTAGCTTAAACTGCTGTTTTCTCTGGAATTTAGCATAAGTGGCACTTACCATTTCCTACGTGGTGGAATGTTTCATAATTCAATCTCTAAATATTATAAAATAAAGTCTCCCATCGCGTCTGTCTGTTTTTTCTGTTCATGATAAATTCAAAATTACTGGACGGATTTTCTCACACTTTTCAACAACAGGTAAAGTGTTTCCTGAGGAAGGTTTTGGTGCATAATAAGTTAAGTTTGTTTTGTAAATTGGGCAAGAAATTTAATAGTTAATTTCAATATAGTGAACCAGTCGCCGTTCTAAATACATATTTGTAATTGTTCGTTTTTTTGCAACTATGTAAGGATTGGAAGCATGTATGAAAGAAAAATAATGTAAATATAAACTCTATTTCCCGAACGAAGCTAGGGCTGGTCGCCAGTTGTATATAAAAGAAACTAAAACTTATGTTAAACGCCCTTTGTTATAAACCAATGAAGAGGTTAAAATAACATCTCACTTTCGTGACGTATTTATCATCAATTGATTTCGGCTAAAAACATTCACGGTTCAAGACATTAGCTCATAAAATTTCATTACCGGCGTATCATTTAAAGAAAGTATGTCCGGATGTCGTGATTTCGAGTATTTACGGTTCGGTAACAACAAAAAGGTACACCGGAATCTGGCAAATGAATGTGATTACGATTCTCCGGTAATTCGTTTTTTAAGATTTTATTGTACATGTCTTATTAAGGTGGCTTTACAACCGGCTTAACACTTCGACTGCGGCGGTCATACATATATTAGATCGGGTCAGCGGTGTGGGCGGTGGTACTACGCCGGAGCTTATTTCTTTAGCCTCAAAATGCGCCTACAATGCACTGAAATTTTGTATTTTAAAGGTGGTAGAGCCATTCGAGCTAGCCCGGGGCGGTACCACCGCCACCCTCATAACCCGCCGTAAAGCAACATGTTCTTCATGTTGCGTGTTTCGGTTGAAGAGGTGTGGTTGCCGGATACACATTATTGAAGGCGACCATCGTAGTCCTCAAGTGTAAGAACGCATCCGCGTCAATCCTTAAATAGAACTTCTGTTCTATTTGAGATTGGACGTGGTTG
>DWON01000973.1:0-27445 GCA_018251015.1 Phocides pigmalion okeechobee | reverse complement strand
ATAATGTATATCCGGCAACCACCCCTCTCCAACCGAAACATAATACACGAAGAACATGTTGCTTTACGGCGGGTTATAAGGGTGGCGGCGGTGCCGCCCCGGGCGAGCTCTAACGGCTCTACCACCTTTGAAAAAGTATCTAAACATTGATACTGACACATCTGTTGTATGTTTCAGCGTGTTGGATTAAAGTTACGTGTGCAAGATATTAATATGGAAATAATTACGTTCATTTATCTATTTCAGTTTGGAAGGTTTCCTCATTTTATATTATCTATGATAATGATGATGATTAAAATAGCTAATCTCTAAATATTTAGGTGCTTATGTCTACAATTTTAAACGGACAAAACTACTTCAACGCAAATTTGAGAAGACTTCTAAAAACTAACAATGTACATTATATTTTTAATGTCACGACCATGACAAAACATTAAGTAAAAGCAATCAAAGATATAAAATCGTTAATCGTAAGTTCCGCGATAATACTTGTTTAAAACACTTTATATTAAAGAACACTTCAACATCCAACATATTCAAAAACATTCAACATTTTGGGTTTGGGTCAAAGTAAACACAATTTTACGTATTTAAAATTAATATCTTATTTCTTACTCACCAAATAATCTGTATCATCTCACAACACGTAGAACGTTGCGAAATCCGTGGTAAAATCTTCCGTTGTAGCAACTCCAATATAGTCAAAAAATACGCAGACAATTCTTCGGAAATCCTATAAAAATTCGTTGTTTCTTGTTTGTACTTATATTTATTTAAGAGCACTTTTCTATCACTTTTTTGAAATATTTCGGACTGTTCGTCTAGAAATATAAAAATAACTTTGTGTCCTTTCGGTATGTTTTGTTTATTATCATGCACCCAAATAAAACCGTTAGAATTCAATTTGAAAACTTCAAGAACATTCCTGTCCTACAAAACATGTTTTACTTTTTATTGGTCGAGGAATAAGTAATGCGGGTCTCAACTAAACGTCTTTCTTTATGTTTCAATATAAAAGCCATAGCAAGGCAAGGCAGGGATTATGAAGTGTCATACTGGAGAGAGCTTAGCGATAAACTCATTAACTCATAAATATAATATTTGGAAAATATCTCGAACTCGAACTCGTTGAAGAATTAGTAGTGATATGAAAAATTTTTGAGAATTTTTTCAATTATTTATTGGTATTGGATATGTGGTATAGTTTAGCTTAAGAACACTTCTATTTGTAAATAAATTTAAATCAAAACATATAAATAATAGATAAACTGTTTGCCCCTGAAAGAATTCAATAAACTGTAATTTTCACTTTTAATGATACTTGAATCATTTTTTAAAGATGAGTTTTGGACATTCGCCATTCTTCAATTGCGTAAGTGACATAAACGTGTACGTGAGTCCATAATTATAAAATCCACCTAACAATATGAGTCAAGAGGAAACACCGGATAAGACGAAACCTCGAAAGAATAATACATACACAAAAACGTCAATCGTCAAAAGACAATTGGATAATTTACACGCAATAGCAAGTTTCAGTTAGATAAGAGAATTTACGTCGATACACGAATAAAAACTTTGCAATCGAATCACGTTCGTGAAACGAAATCAAGCGTGCAACAAGTGCTAAGAAAACTCAAACGAAAACTAAACGGAAGAATCGATTTAACGAGATCGCAGCGGATGAACCGCGAGCCACTTCAAGATTTATAGTTTACTGTGGACGGTGTTGAAACAACTGTAATACGGATGCAATGCAATTAAAAAAAGTGCCGCAACAAGTTAAGTGCTTTCAATAAAAGACCACCGCTCAAGTGGTTATAAAGGGTCGAAAAAGTAGTTGTTGACAATAAAGATACCGGACTGATCTCGTTTACTTGACTGTTAAGGATGCACATGATCGGTCAATGTCACTTTAGAAAGAATAAGCTTGGTTTAAAAACAATGATACAATATTTTGAATTAAAGAGTCCGCGCCATGTGGTCTGCTAGTAAATGTCTCGGTCGACTAGATATGCTAATTACGATAGTGAGCAAAGCTCTACAAGGCATGTGCAGGATTCGATTAACCTCGAAACCGAAAGTTGCGGACTGCATTGATAGCTTTAAACGGTCAAGGTAAATCAGTTTAGCGAATAGTTAGACTAGAAACCTATTTCAAGAAACATGCAGTCATCAAAATATAGTACATAATACTGGTCGATCGTATTACAATAACCGTACGACGATAAATATTGTCGCCGACGGTTTTGTATTTACAAATATTAGTTATGTAAGTAAGTTGAAACCAGACGCAGCCTTGGGTGAAGTTATAAGCGCAGATGCTTCAGATTTCGTTCACAAGAAATGCGCCCGTATATGTAACTCAGGATAACCACAACCGAACAAACCGCACTCGCAAACTGGTTTGGTGCACTATTATTATTAAGGGCTCGTGCCAATATACGGGGCGAAACGTGCTGATGCACAACACAGTTAACAAAGCTTCGAGAAAACAAAAACTAAGAACGTAGGTTAAATGCAATTTTATACCAAAAGGACACAACACGCAAGATGCTTCAAAAACCAACACAAAGTCACGTTTACAAAACTCCTAGTTATTCATTGTCACTTATATCATGCAAACACTAGCACATCCAAGTATAAGGCACTGTCTGATATGTAAAACTAAGTTTAAAAACAGTTTCAAAATTGTTAAAATAAATTCACGAGTTGAGCGTAACGAACTGTCTGCGTGAGTCGGCCATGCGCAAAGCCGGCGACTTGCAAACTGTTCCGTTCCGTTCGGTTTCGAACTGAACATCAGCGGCCACGCGGGCGCCCTCCTCTCCATCTCCCTCACTTGTTAAAAATATGTGACGTGTGAAAGAGACAAGCGATATTCAGGCGCTCTGGACGTCTTATCGCAGGTTAAACTTTACAGCGACATGAATAGTTTCAATGCATTAGTCAGAGAGGAACGGAATGATAATATTTTTTTGTGTATTTGGCAGGACTTTTTCTGTTCTTGCCGAATGTTCAAATCGGTTTTAGGCTTCTATTTTGGTTATCGGCAAGCGGTGGCGCGGAACACGCGGCGCGAGATACCAACTTTGTTTGAGTATCTAAAGAGGAAGTATCGCGATGAGTGACCAAAATTCTCGGAAGTTAGGTTAAATTTATCACGTACCTGTCTCCTGGCTACCAATGATAGTTTTTATTAACTCAAGGCTATATGAACTATCGTCAAATTTTCAACTAATTTAACCTAGTGTTTATTAGCAAACATATTATCTAATCAAATTGTTAAAGAATTGAAACCAGTATAATAAATCTCATACATTATTGTGTAAATAGAAAACATCATTTTTTAATAGATAATTAAATGGCTAACTATATTTATTTACATAATCTTGTAAAAAAAATGGAAAAGCAGCAGGATTTTTTCATTTGTCCATTACGGTATTAGGTACATTATAGAAGAATCAATAAATCATTGAAACGAGACGATATCGAAACCTTACAAATTGTAGCAAGGACGCGATGTATAATTTTCATTACATTATTCGCATGAATGTTTGCAAAAATGTGATTCATACAAGATTAAATTTGTGTATTAAGTACGCTTCATACACAAATTTAATCTTGTGTAGGCACAATATACATATATAAAATCCATAGTGAAAAAATATAAAGTCACGTCTATCATTATTTTTATTAAAATTATTTTCATTTAGTTTAAAAATCGTAAAACAACACAATTTTGCTTTTGAAAGTAAAATAAGTAACGTCTTAAATACATTTTTCAACAAGACAATTAGTAGTCATACATAATAAAACTAACTTAAATATTTAACAAATGGGAAAGTATAAGCTAATTTCACAAATCAAAATCGAGAGATAAAAAGTAGAAATGTCAATAATAAAAATAATTCGACTTAAACGAGAATTGCTATATAGGACGTCGAGTTCAAACCAATTACCTGCAAATTAATTCGTATCTCTAGCAAAACAAAGCATTGCATGTTGTAAATTAATGCTCACATGGTTTAAAAGTTTTTAACACATAGCATTTAGTCGGGTCTTGCAACACGCCCTCAGAGCATTATTGCTATAAGTGGCCCGCTCATCCAAAGTTGGCCTCAATTCACCAGCGCTATCTAAAGAGATCTCATATCGATCATATCGCATATCAAACATGACGTCCCGAAACCCACTTTACAATTGTATCATCGTATACTTTATTATAAAATCATTTTCAAGACAGAATTTACATAATCCAATCGAGCCGCGTTACGAAATATCGTCAAATCTGCTTCTAATTAAAGATTTAGCAAATCTAATCTAGTTTTAATCAGACTACTATTACCCATAGTAACAGCAACACATAATACATTTCATAATCGCTTATTACTTCCGTAATATTCACAGATCCCTATCTGGAAAAGATATTTTGCAACGAAGGCCTACTTTTTCAATTCGGCAGTCTTAATCAGTCCAATGATGAGAATAATGAAGACATAAAAACTATTGTGATAAAGCTAAAAAAACTAAAAGAGAAATGAATTAGACTAAGATATTTAATAATAATAAAAGTATTACAAGTCTCAATTTAGACATTCATCTACATTTAGTGTTTAATCTAAATATATGTAGATTCAAATCTATAAATAATTAAGAAACATTTCACGAGGACTCACAGAGTGTCTTCCGTCATCTAATTAAACACAAGGTAAAAGGGCATGACGAAGACAAAAAGGTAATTGGATATCCGACATGCATATACTTTCCCCGACAATATGTCAACCATATCTAGGAAGTGAATAATGTCTCCGGAACGAAAGATGATTGTAGTACAAATGCCGTTAGAATGGCATACATAAAATGCAACATATTAAACGTTCAATAATAAATGTGTTGATAACAGATATTAAACAAGACAAGTACAATCGCCAATGTATGTATGTATTTAGGGATTGTCACTTAAAATCTATAACGGATTTTTCGAACCATCAAAACTTATCTTAAAATAGTTGTCAAAGATGACATAATTATTAATGAACTTTACGTACAAAAAACCCTTTCCATTAAAAATTAGTGACACATAACCTTTCCCCGGAACTAATTTGCACACGAACAATAGCTGCAACGAAAAGATTACGAGAGGCAAACACTTTAAGGTAACAAAATTACAAAGCTATAATAAATATGCAGCGACATTCAAAATCATGTACTTTCTAACAATGAGAGCAAAACATCTCTATACAAAAGATTGATGCTTGAGTCAAATCTGGACCAACAGTACAATGCGGTGGGCTGATTTAGGAAAGATGGTACTGACTTTCACTCGGCCCTACGGGCTCGCGAAGCGTAACGCATTAGGGACATTTCTCTTTTTTTACTATATCTAATGAAACCTATCGATCAGATATCGCAAATGTAGGTTGTAACGTAAACGATATCGAAATTAACTGAACAAATCATTACAATTGAATCTTCTAATTTATTAGTATATCTATACCGAACCCATTTAGTACAGAATGATCTTAAAACTAAATTCAGTTGCAATAAAAGACAGTAATTTAAATTGGGTTAACATACAAGATAAAATCTAAAATGAATAATCTGAATTGATTATTTATAGAATATGTTTATCGGATAATGGTACTAGTTACGACGACAAATAAAATTAAAGAATTAGTACAGAACAATCGTAATTTAATGATCTAATATATAGCGTACATGCAAATATCCAATGTGTTACCCTTCCGGTTTTTCTATCATCAATCACTGTCAATTTATTAACAACATCGACATAAGAGTTTTTGCTTAGTAATATTTATACTTGCAGCGTGTAAATTTCCGGAGAAAATAATTTAAGAATCAGGATAGGTCTTGGTTAAGATTTAACAAGGATACAATTTTTTTTTAATCATTAAAAATTGATTTTATATAATATAATTGTTTTTCAGTAAACTCAATTCATTTTATTTAGGTAAATCTTTTTTTATTTGAATTTAAAACCTTATCAAAAAAAAATGAAACCATCAACGTTATAATTATTAATTTTCAAATCTTTTGAATAGCATACGACTCTTCGCGTTGTCTTTAAGACCTTTGTTAATCAACAAAACCGTGCGTGTTTTCTACAAAGGTGGAAATAATGGATTTTTAACGACAAAACGATTTGCGATTTCATCAATTGCGCAACGGATTATCTCAATTTAAATGGAAAGTGAATGTGTGATGTTAATAAGGCATGTACGCGAAAAAACCTGTCACAAACGTCAAATACTATAACGTCGTGCTGAGTGTTATCGACTGATGCAAACTTCGAACAAGTTAGAATCTCCATAGCTGGTTCGACAGCAAAAAAGTAGCTTTTGGATTTCACTCCTTGTCGCAGAAGGTTGTTGACGGAGGCTGGTATTATTTCAATGCCTTACACATACATAATTATTCTATAATTTCATCATTATTACACGGTAAAGTTAATTAAGAGTGTAGGTAAATTAAAAATTGGGCAAAAATATTGATTTATTTTTCTACAGTCTAACGTTTTGATTATTAAGAAATATAAATATTTGACAGATTTAATATGAAACATTGACAGATGGTTGACCTACGGTTCGAGCCTTCCGTTCGACTGGGTAGATAACTGGGTAGATGGCAAGTTGTTTCCTTTCTTGAGATGTTGTCGGGTGCATTTATAGGGAAGTGACCATTTTAGTTCTCAGGAGTAGCAATACAACGTACGATCTCAGGTAGGATCTCAGCTGCAACGACAACTTTAAATTAGGTGTCTCGCAATGCTACTATGGTGCTTACATAAAAACTATACATGTTTACTCTATTTATTTAAATACTAATAAGCCATTGACAAAATTACAGTCACAAAATAAAAGTAACACTTCAAAAAACCTGATTTTTGCGATGTAATCATATTATTATGTATATTGATTGAACAGAATAGATTTTATCTACAATATCTAGAATAGAGAGACAAGAAACACAACATTGCGTAATTATTTTTTTACTATCTAAACTTATTAGCCGCGTCTGATTAAGAGACAAGGTCTATATATCACACTCATTATTAATTTCGATTAAGATAATACACAATAACGGCAGAGGGAAACTAACTATCCTTCCTTAAACAGTGTAATGGACGTTATCTGTTCATTTATATCGAGTTACAATTACTCTTCGCTTCCTCGAGCCGAACGCGTTGCGTAGGCGTTTCCGTATTGCGGATAGATGGTGGATGCTCTGCGGGCCACAGGGTGTGTTTAGGATAGAAATGGCACGCGATACACGAACAGTGCCAATGTTAGATTTACTAAACGCTTTTAAACTAACATCATCGCGGAATTTATACAGTTTGTCTGTATAACGAATACTTATGATTAACGCTTTTTAATTACCGATATTTTGAACCAGTTTCTTTTGTCGCGGTTTAGCCGTGAAGTAAATCGTGAGTACCCGTTATATAGTAGAATTGACAACACGATTTCGCGGAGTTTTTAGCGACAGCGATCGAACTCCAGCCCATTTGCTGTTAAGTAGAAAATGCCAACTTTGGCTGTATGTAACCAACTCCATATAGAACCTACCTGATATCGATCATAAATGCGTTGCTAATTTCGGCCACTACGTGGTTTCCCTTAGTGCCTATATTAGGTGATGGGACCATATTTCCATATGGGAGGTATCGTCACCTACATAAATCGCCATTAAGCGAAACCTGTAAAACTTTATATTATTAATAGCGATTTCAAATTTATAGCAGCAGTAATTTTGCTGCTATACAGAAAACATACATGGAGCCAAAGTTTCACAAAAAAGACAGATAATAAGTATATAGCAAGGAATGAAAACAGTTTTCACAAAATAGGATATTCAAGGTCATACATAAATACATATAAATTACTGTTAATAAAGTAGAAACCGTAATTACTGCGAGCAAATAATATATCCAAGATTATAATAATAATATATCCAAGATTCGTTTATTTGCACGTAACCTGCATCACATGAAAATAAATAGCAGTGACCGTGCAGTGAAAAAGTTTGTCCATTTTTTTGTATATCCCCTTTATTCTGAAAAGTTTGTCCAAACAAAAACAAAATCTAGAAACCAAACGGTATTGGAAATTATCATACATATTCATCATGTTGATAAGTTACAATTACTTATATGATACATTTTAAGTCCTATTGTAAATTTTAAACACAACTCTCGATTGTAATGCCTAGATACACTCCAGTTTTTCTTTAAAATGCGTTAGACATTTCTACGGGACATGTGTTCTGTGGGGCAAACGGTATTACAGATCAACCGTATGGAAAATTGCAACTTTCTCGATAATATACGTCCCGATCGTGTCACATCAAACATTACTAAAACAAATTCAAAATACATATCAAAATTAAGAAAAGGACAATTTTCAAGATGTAACATGTATAATATAACTGTTTTTTTCATTAGCATTCTTTTCGGTTTATAAAGATCAACAGAAAAAAAAAACTAAATTTAAATTTAGAATAATAAACAAGAGACTACGTTGCGGCGGTATTGTCTCTGTTAAGATGTACATATTATATTAATACATCAACTCCATAGAACAGCAGCAGAGATTAATCCTCTCTCAGAATAAGATATACCACAGAGCGGATTAATAGATTTCAGAATTATGTTTTTTTTATTTTAATATTTGTAGGTTTGCTCAATACATTTCTTGTACCTGTAAAGTATTAGTAAATCGTTAATTTCTAAAGTGCACATGACTGAAAAGTCAATTGTGTCTGGTATTCAAAACTTCAGCAAATAGACTGCAATCCTATCACCAAATTTATCATAGCTTTCTGAGTAATAATATTGCATATATGTAAAATGAGCTTCTTATCTGTTAATACGTCAAAAATCTGTGATTTCCAACACATTTATTAGACGACGCGGCTTCAGGGCGCCTTACATTAGGCAATATGCGTCTTCGAACACTAAATAATCAGAGATTAGCTTATCTCGTAGGAGCTACTCAACTCACCACGGCGTCTCTAATAGTTCCTTTTGTTATATACTTATGGTAGTATATTGATTGATATTTGTGCCGCAGCGAGATGCAGTTAATGACGTATCGTCATTAGCGAACTCACGTGGGTGCATCTGTGGGCGGTCTTACGTCACAAGTGCAGTGGTGCATCAAGTAAATGAGCATTAAGCTTCAAGCTCTCGCTCGGAGAGCGATTGGAAATTAAGCCGAACTCATCATCTTTAGTGTTAGTTTAACAGCATCCATGTGGGAGATGTAATTTGTTATCTAGCATACAAGAAGCAGTGGGTTTTGTTAATAATATAATGTGTAATATAAATAAGTTTTGAAAGGTGGGAGAGCTATAGTTCGACCGGAGAGATACCACCGCCGCCCACTTAAGAATTACTTGTGTTTCGGTTGATGAGGTGCGGTTGCCGACTACACTTTGACGCGCGACGACCATCTTAGTCTTCAGGAGAAGCAACGCATCTACGTTCGAGCTCAGATAGGATTTAGGTCGTGTTTGTGATTGTACGTGGATGTCTATGGGCTGCGACTACTTAACATCAGGTTGTGTGCATGCTCATTTGCTACTCTTTTTGCATAAAAAAAAGTTGTAGTAGTGTGTTAAAGAACGACCATTTCAGTAGTCAGGTATAGAAACACTACATGCAACCGAAGATAGGGCTTCAACCCTGATTAATGTTAGCGGTTCCGTTGGCAAAGCTACGAAAGGGAAATGTTGAAATATAGACAAAGGACATCAATCAAAATTTACCGATTTTCAAAATTCCCGGAAGTCTTTCCAGGCAACACTACCAAATGACTGTACTACTTGTAAAAACTAGAATTAACACTTTCCCTGCGGCGTTCACAGCTGTGTATCACGCGACGCAACGCGTTTGCGCTTTGTGTTGTACGTAAAAATCTGTATGAATTCCCGACGAACATATGTAAGAGCTATTTACGTCGGCGCTACAATACTGGGGCGGAAATTAAATCTGTGTATTCGTAGATGATACACAGACGCTAAAAATACAATATTTCCGTGAATTGTCGTCGCATATTTAGTCTAGAGGGATAAGCTCCAGTTTAGTGCCTCCTCCCGCAACGCTGACCCAATCTAATATATGAGTACCGCAGTTTTTTTTATATGAGAAGAGTACTAAACGAGCATGCAAACCATCTGATGGTAAGTAGTCGCAGCCCATAGACATACACGTCCAATCACAAATATGACTAAAATCCTATTTGAGCTCGAACATAGTCTCCTGAGGACGAATATGCTCGCCTCGCTTTATAGTGTAGCCGGCGAAACACAAATAATGCTTTACGGCGGATTATGAGGGCGGCAGTGGTACTTCCCCGTTCTCCCACCTTAAAACATTCTCTTGTCTTAGCCAATGTCACTTCATTTATATTAATAAACCGTGAGAAAAACCTCAACGTCGATATGTAGATGTGATGCCATTGTAAGACATTGTAATTACATATTATGTATAATTAATTACTGGTTGTACGATATTAATCGATAATGAAAGCTTAATGTGAGCCAAGTTTTATAAAAATTGCCGTAAGCGTAGTTTTACCTGTTGCAAATGAAATATTTTTTTTAATTAAATACATTTGTTTGGTAATGGGTAATTCACCCCGAGGTTAAAAAGGTCGAAGGTCAGGTGCAACAATTTTGAATTTTGCCAATCGATGATTTCACAAAAGAATAATATCTCACAAACTGTGAACTTCGATGTATATAATATTATAAAAAGTAAGATGATAGACAGACCTAGAGATTAAACCACAGTCGAAAGCACCGACCCTAAAGTCGCCACATTTTGCATGTATGTTTGTATATAGCATAAATATATAATGAAGATAAATGAATACTAAGAAAGGAACTTTGGATATTACATCCTTGAGAGATTAACCAACCAACCAACCAACTTAATCCTTAGAAGTACCACACTATTTTCAATCTAACTTCAGCTCCCTTTGCGATTGAATGTGACTATGGATTGCACGCTCATTGCTACTTGTCTAAAGAAAACCTAAAAACAAAACTGATATTACTAAGACTGTTTACTTATTATACTACCATTATATATATATTATATATTTTTTATTTAATGACGTGACTGAAACTAATTGCCCTTCCGTCATCCTGTAATGTAAATGATAGCACATTTCCTTGAAGTTCTTACAATTTAAATGTGAAAGCTGCTGATCATTGCAGCCGTGTATTGATTGGATAATTTCGCCCCGAAGCGTGCATTACGTATATTTGAAACTTCATTGGATTTTCGAACGAGGAATAGTGGAATCGTTTGACACTTGTGACCCGGTGTAGCCTCGAGGTTAGAAAAGCAAGAATGAAGTAAATTTGTATGTTACTACACTAGAAAACGTTTTTAGAATTTAATTGAAATTACTCCTCAGCTTCTTTTCTTCCTTTAAAAATATCTCCCTGAATGAAAAACTCATGTTGAGTAAATACGTTAACAAAGAGACCGTTACGCTTGTAAGTCCAAATTACAACATAGCCTATGACACGCGGAACGTTAAGACGTTGCAAATGATACATTGTTTATCAAATTCAATAAAGCACTTTTTGAGCTATGAGGGAACTAATAAACATGTACATATGCATACGTAATCGGTTGAAATCTTAATCCTACATTTACTTCACCAGTCGGGTGAAATATACTTTATAATCATAATAACAATAATTCTTTTTTAATGTACCAAAGACTCACATTATAATTTAACTATTTTATACTATCATCTATTAAAACCATGTTTTTGCAATAGGGTACATATGGACATAAAAATCGACTCCGACCATTATATTAAAATTGACCTTAAAATTTCTCAAAAAATACATGCTAATGTCAAAAATCAATTTACTACACACAATAGATACAAAAAAGGGTACCTTTATCGCTATAAAAACGTTATAAATTGAAAGGCATAAACTACAAAGCCATGTCCGATATGCGGAAGAAAGCACGATCGATCTAGTTGGGTTATGGATCGGGTCGGATCGATGCAGTGTCACCGGTCGTCACGGTACGACACGTCAGCGATCACTCGTAACATAGGCCTTCAGCTACAAGTTACCAGCGACAGCGTATTTTATGTAAAATCTCAAAGGGGTCAGGTAGCTTTTTCCATTAGAGTTTCAACGTGAATTTTTCCGTCATTTTCTACAATTATCATCGTATTTCAACCAATTTACACAAAACATTAATTAATTTTATACACAAACCTTCCTCATGAATCACTCCTTCCGTTGATGAAATATCACATTAAAATCTGTTCCGTAGTTTAAAGGATCTAAGCCTACAGACAATGGAAATCGACTTTGTTTTAATAACATGTAAAGTAAGATACTTCTTTACTTGTGTGTTTGACTCTTAATTCAATTAGAGCATCGATACAAAATCAATAACCCTCAAGTTTAATGCTTTACAACGGCCGGCCGTAGATAACTTATTTTAAAATTAAATACATACAATGTGAAATCTAATTATAAAATTGGCTACATTGAAATATGAATTGAAAACAAAGACATCCAAGTACGACACCGCTACATTTTGTAAATTAAACCAATTCTAATCATATACATTAGGGATTATGTATCCGGTGATAAAAGCGGGCGGATAAATACAGAGTCGACCACCGTATGTTCTACGGGTGCGTTAGGGCTGCTACACACACACTTCCAGTGTACTTATGTTTGTGTATAAACAAACGACATACTGAGTAGTCATCGCTTAAGAGTGATGAACGTCAAGAGATAATTATGCTTACGTTATAGGCAACAAAGTATTTGTAGAGTCCTATAGACAAAGAAAACAGGAGTTGGGATAATTTTCTCGCCCTAATAATTTTGGTCACTTAGAAACTTTTTGCATTTCATAGAAGACATTTGGAAATTAGATGTGTTCCGTGAATTACTATAGAATGATTCCAACTACTAAAATTAAATTAATTACAGATTACCGTTTAAAAAAAACAGTACGTATTAGTATGTGGCTTCATTTCTCAGGTTTTAAAATAGTATAGACGTTTGTAAATTAAGTATTTTGTTGAAATAAACTAAGTAGGTACTTTCTAAAATAAGAGATTGTTTCTAAAGTCAACAATATTATTTCCCACCCTTATAACTTTCTGTTCTGAGAAATTCTGATTTTTTTTTTGGTAGAAGTTTACAAACACTTAGAAAAATAGATCTAGTCAATTATAATTGTTTGTGCTAGTAGAGTTTAAAAATACAGATCAAATATTGTTTTAAATAACATCTGTTATGTAATTTTTACCAATCGAAATATTTTCGGTTACTTTACTTACGGAACCCATCGCTATGCGTGATCAAACACGTACTTGCAAGTTTTTTAGGCATTTAGAACCTCCCTGCTATAATGACAACATACTTTAGGTGTTAGTCCGTTAATGTAAAATACTACCAAGATCTAATCTAACGAATACTAATCTTGGTAATAATGAAAACCAATAATGCTTAGCTGCTTTTAATTAAACCCATCAAAATACCTTTGTGTTCCCAACAGTACTCAGTATAGATGGCTCTAAACACGGAAACAAACATAAACGGAGGAAGATGCAATAATTACATACTATTCCCACACCGCTCTTCCTGTACAAGACAAACAGACGGCGTCGTAGCTGCGTTTATTATATTCACAATTTATGGTGACAGATCCGCGCACTTTCGAAATACATACAAACGATCATACAGTGCGGACCTTTGTGGGAACACTGATTTAAGCAATGTACCATCCCAGTCCTTGCATTGTCATTTAGTTGGAACCTACATTTGTTATTATTCATCATTCATACAAAATTATTATTTGTTTATTTTAATTTATGTATAAATAAAATACATTATTTATTGAATAAATATTTATAATAATGAAAATCTTTAAAATAATTATAATAAAAGCCCAACACAAACAATCTAAAGAGACTCCGTACCCATAACGCTAGCTGCATTCCCGCGTTGAATAGCGATCGCAATTCTCTGCGCGAGATATGAACTAGCCCTCTTATCACCTATTTGCGACAACAGTGTGACATCAACACCTCAATTTTAAAGAAGACAATTTTTAACTTTTGATTGATTCAAAAATTTTAATATACGTATTACTGTTAGAGCATGTTTTATGTCAACTAATATTTCAACAATTCATGTAAAGGTATAGCTAGTTTTAACATGAAATAATCATGTCAAAAATGGAAAACTTATCTCAAAACGTCACATTATCCAACTGTCGCAAGATATGTACGGAAAGATATGAAGGAATTGATTAATATGAATAGGTGTGAACATGGTACTTTACAAACCCACCGAAATCATTTTTAAAACAATTTCCAATGAGACACTTAACGACAGCGACCGCACATTATCTCCTGCCTTATTTAATATTAAATAAGAAAAGCTACACGAAACAATAAGCCAATATGACGAAAGCGTTACAAAATAACATTTCTTATCTCAGCGATGACGTGTTCGGAGAGAAATGCTTTAATCTAATCACGATCGAGACAATAACGGCCAGTCACAATGCGTTCATTGTTCGACAATTATACATTTATTTCGATCGACAAATCTAAAACCATAACAATAAGGGTGCATGCAGATAACACTGTAATCCGATGATTATCAATGTTATAAGCACCGAATATTTAATTTACAATGTAATTTATAATATTGTTTACTTGAATGAATTCGCAGCCACACCCAAAAGATTGAAACGGAAATATTTGTAGCCATTTTTTGTTAGCAGAATAGCAAATGAGCAAGCAGGCCGACTGATGTCAAGTAGTGAAATACAAAAGGACTGAAGTCTTATCTGATCTCGTAAGTAGTGTATTGCAAGTCCTCAGGACTGACCATCGCCTTGCTTATGATTATAGCCGGCAGCTGCAACTCTCTAACCGAAATACAAGAGTTGCTCCACAGCGGATTACAAAGGTGGCGGCAGTACTTCACCGGTCAAACTATTAGTCCTACCACCTATCCAAGCAACTCCAAACAAGGAGGATATGAAATCTTCGAGTTTTTTTGTATATTTTTTATATGAAGACATATATGGCGCAACGGCGATCATAATAATTTGACACGCAAAAAGTTCCGCTCAGCAATAATTATTTGCTCCGTAAATCCAATTCAGATGATTCTTTAAGGTGTTTTCTTAGACAAATCTTTCAAATAAGAGGTAGTGTTAAATTCAACAACCCAACGTATATATGTATTAAATTTGAGTCCCAATTTTGATAATATAAGGCACGGATTGTTATTAATATAAGTAAAAAAATAATACACTTATCGTGAAACTGTAATGTTTGCAATACTACAATAGAAATTGGTTTCAAAATCGCATATTTTCATTGTTTAACAGGCTTTTATTAACTTGGGTTGTATATCATGTATTGTAATATCATCAATTTCTAGAAGCCTGATTAATTTGAAACTTTCCACACGTATCAAGGACGGATGACATGAAAAAATAAATGAAAAAGAAAAATAAATACTAGTTGAAAAAAAAACTAAAAAACACGTTTTTATAAAAAATCAAACTAAAAAGTATAAATATGAAAAAAAAAAAATTGAGATGTAATATAAGCGTGGGGTGTTTTTTCAGTGATCTATTGACACCACGCACCCCACGCTTTTTTACAATACAATATTATTGAACAAAAATCTATTACTGTGACAAATTTAAGAAACTCAGTTGCACAACTATACACGTAATGATCAGCACGCCATGAAGAGCCAGTGAGTTAAGGGCAATTTTATGGAAAATTATCCAACTTTAAAAGCTTTCTAATCGTGTTTTATTCAAAGCTTTGAATAAAACGCATTTACAATTATCAAGTTTATTACAACAATCAAATAATACGCTCGATTAAGTACGCCCACTTTTACTGCATCACGGTAGAGCGATTCTCTAACACATTTCTACGTTCGTTGTTAGAACCAACAGCTGTGACATTTTACACCTGCCCCCTTTTGATTATTATTCATTAGAAACTATACCCGCGACTTTGTTTGCTTAATATAAGTAAGCGTTACATTAATATATATAATAGAAACGATATATACATGATAAGTTGATTAGTTTGACAATCCTCGTGAAATAATGGCAGCTATATTGGTTTGATGCATGGAAAAATTGATATTTGTTTTGATTCTGGGTATATTTGTAGGTGTCAAAGATACCCACAATTCAAGGAACACTAATGTGTGCTGTAGAAAGTATTATTTCATTATTAATGGTGATTAGATAGGTGTAAAACCAAATTTATAGGTTTTTACGTATTTTCGTAGAGTATCAAACGAGCAGGCCATCTGATATTATATGGACGCTGCAGCCTATGTACATATATCCAGATCTGACTTCAAACAACACTGAAGTCAACAATCGCAGACTGTGCGCTGATCTGTTGCTACTCCTGAGGACGAAGATGGCCCCGCGCGTCTAAATATCACCGACAACCACATCTCCAACCGAAACGTAAGAACAACCTCAAACAAAGAAAAACTCTAAAATTATCTTAATTAATAATTTATATTGTATCCAATTTAATTTAGTATCAGATTGGTATAATTAATTAAATGATCATATTTGTAACTAAATTTGTATTCTTCACATTTTTATCTAATTATGGATGTTATTTATGCTGTCGACACCTTTTATTGTCCTGGCACTGAAATAGTAACAATTAGTATAATTATCATTTTAAATGTAACAGTGTACAGTATGTTAGTGACGCAATTAGTTAAATAAATAAATATAAATAAATAGCTTCACGACAGACTATTAATGCAGCTCTATTATTATATGAAGCATAGCACGTCCGATAGATTCCAATTGTACAGTATCGTATTCTCCATTATATCGGGTAGCGCCTTAACTTTTATACATTTCAAGTACTTACCCTTATTTCCCAACATCTAAGGTCAGTTATGAAACATACCTGCAACAAATAATGAAAGCCGTTATTTTACAATGCTCACGATAATTTTGAGATTCGATAAATTTTAGCGCACGGAATGACGTACAATGACGAGTAACTAGAATGTAGGATATGATCATAAACGAATTTTTTATTTTATTTTTTTATTTTATTACAAAATCGTGGAATTAATACATTTTACTAAGTACCGGATACTCACCATCAATGTTTTTAACTAAGATATTTAGTTTACCTACGTCAAATAAGGTTAAGTTAATTAGAGGTTAATCCGTAACTTTCGGCGAAACTCCTTAAACCACTTTAGAAAAATGAGCCGAAGTTCCCCTTTAAAATTTATATCAGCAAGGCATAAACATTCGTCTTGTTACGCTAATCTTAAAAACACGGGCTTCATGCTATAGCGTAATTGTAAAAACCTTACTTATCAAGAGATACAAAAACGAATTAAACCTAATGTACTAAAAAAGTTTCCATCATTTTCTTAACAGCTATTTAGCTATAACTATGAACTAGAGTTTATGTATAGCTAATGGTAAAACCGAATAACAGTAAAAAATCGCACTTTTGTTTCTACGCCCTTAAGGTTTGAATGATGATGTACAGCACTAATACATACGCAAAGGCGCCTTCAAACTCAAAGGCGAGGCGTGTCGCGGCATCCGTCAAGGAACACCTCGCTCGTGAATTATTACCGCATACGTTATTTATTAGCCTTCTAAATAGACTCCGTGTTTAGGTTTCTCCTGTCATATCGCTCGATGGATGGAGACACCACGCCGCGTCGGCAAACGGCCATGTTATGTCATTTATTTCAATAACTTCTTAACAGATTTAAAAAGTTCTATATTTGAATTTTTGTTCCATTCGTTCTAACTTCGACATTTATAAATCGAATTAGAATTTCTTTTTTTTTATTTGGAAAATTATACTTCCCGAGTGGTCCTGTTTAAATTTGGAAAAAAATACTTACTTAATATCTCGGGGTAAAACAGAGCATGAAATTATAATTGAAATTAAGTTTAAATTTTAATTTAGTAATTTGTCTATATGCTACTAACGAAACAAAATCTATCTATTTGAAAAAAGTTAGCATCCCAAAGAAGGGTAAAACACGAAATGAAAATTCTCTAAAGACAATCTCTAAATTTCCAATGTTTTTACTACGATTGCGGTTATATCCGTCAACCACGAAATTATTCCGGATTCGATTTTCGGCACAGCAAACATAAGAAAGGTGAATTTAGATTTCTGTTCTAGGTGTTTGTGGACTCATCTCGATCTCTAAGCGTTGCGAGTATTTTTTATTTAACTTCGTAGCAAGTCTAAAAATCTAAATCTTGAATATCTTCCGTATTTTCCGGAAAATATGAGGTATATTTGAAGTAAATAGATATCAGGCTTAGGATTCATAGAACCATTAATAAACACATTCGCTGTCTACCTAAAATCGTCATGATTTGGTATGTGTGTCAAAAGTAAAAGAAATCATGTAAATCATTATCAGATTAAATGTCATGAGTATTTTATGATTAAGATTGTGGCAACTTTCCGCTACTCGACAAGAGATGGCGCAACACGATCCTGAATCACGCAAAAAGATTTGGTTCCTCTCGTGCAATGTCTATAAGCGACAGTGACTTTCCATCAGGTTTTCGTTACACTATCTTATACAAATAGGCAACGAAACCTGTCAATTTTCTCTTAGCTTATCAAAGTGATACTGATTTTGTTGAACCTGATAAAGTTGTCGCTGACTTAAGATGTCGTCTGGCTTCAAAACCCAGACAACGTTTAGATAACTTCAGTCGTAATCTGAAGATCTTAAGAATCGTGGCACACTGATTCTTGATCATATGAACACTTTAACTGCGACGCTCATTTTAACGACGACGTAGACATAGAGTCAGCGTTGCGGAAGGCGGCACTGAGCTGGGGCAGTGTTCTGTAGACAAAAGGTGTGCCGTCAATTCAAAGAAATATTGTAATTTTAGCATCCGTGTAACACGTACGAATACACAGACGTAATTTCCGCCCGCAGTCCTGTAGCACCGACGTAAACACGGTTCTTGTGTTCGTCCGTAATCCATACAGATTTGTACATACACAAAAGATGTGTACAGCCGTAAGCGTGTTACGCCGCGCAATGCATAGCATTGTTGTACATCGCAGGAAAAGTTTTAACCTAGAATGTTCACTTCATGTAATTTGAACCTGGCGCAAAACGAGCAGTTTTTGAATTAACACTTCACAAAATGAACATTTCTAAAATTGAGCACATTTTAAGTAAGCTATACAGAAATATACATGCAAAACGGACGCAATATTAGAATCGTTTGCTTTCTAATACTAGCAACGCTTACGAATATATTTTTTCGAACGTATAAATAATCCAAAACAACGATGTGCTGTAATTTTACTGTCACGTATTTCACACTAGGTGTCGGCAGCAATAATCACGTCATTTGTTACTCAACGCCACTCGGCTGATTTGCGGACTCGTGAGGTTCACGAAGATCACGATAAATGGTCTCTCCATGCAATAACGGCACGAAATTTTGATACATCGAAGCACAGTAGAATATAACAAATATGAATGTAGTATAACACATCTCAATAATCTCAACAAAATGTAGTAATGTTGAAAATGAAGTCTCTATTATGTAGTAATGGTAAAAATGGAAACCCTTCAATGTATAGTAATGTTGAAAATGGAGAGTCCCTAGTATATAATAATGTAGAAAATATAGAATCGCTAGGATATAGTAATGTTGAAAACGGAGAATCTCAGTCAAATTGCTTGAGAATAATGAAAGGTAGCGAAGATTAACTTATACTATAAGTTACAATAACTAAATGGTAAAATTTTGATTCGATTCAAATCCCTACGACTTATAAAATTATTTGAAGGTATAAGTGTAGTAGAAATGAAATAAATAAATTTAATTATATTCTGAAACGACATATCTTAAGAAATCCTGTATATTTTTAACAAATAACAACATCCAAGCAGAAGAATGAAGTTTACCAATTAAAGTCTAGCCAGCGTTTGACTATGATCTAACTATTCTCATTCTAAGAGGAGACCAAGACCCAGCAGTGGGTACAAAAGTAGACCCATGACTAGCAAAGGGAGAATCATGTGCAGATGATAATGTTTAAATGAGTTTTAAAGTTAAAGATGTCAACATTATTCACAAGACGCTAACGATTATCACATAAGAACCAACATTTCACAGTAGTTGTGACGTAGCAAAGAACTAAACACATTTCATAACGTACATTGTTCTGAAATACAAAACAAAGGGATGGCCGATGTCGCAAATCGAAATAAACATGGTATTGGAACAAGCGCAAGAGAAACCCACACAATAGCAGAATAACTCTCGAGAAGTCTCGACATATAGCGCCATAAACCAACTCTCGACAACACCTCACACGGTGGTTAGGCTGAATTATGTGCAGTGCAGAGGTAAACCGCTTTCCTGGTCACTTATGATATAAACACAAATAGTCACACTTGTGTCATGATGGAATATAAATGTTAAGTAATTAATACAAACATAATACAACCCAATATGTGGTATGGTGTATATTTTTAATCACTTGGCATTGCTAAGTCACAGATGTAGTTCTACTATGCCTGCCAACTCTATACGTATTATATGGAGTAACGAGAACTGGAAAGACCTTTGTTTTCATGAAAGGGTCGAAGATGGTGAACACGGGAACCCGCACAATGGTACCACTCGACATAGAGCCATACCCTCGAGCACCTTTCAAATGACGGCAGGTAGATATCGTGTATATACGCTATGCTTTTCTGTCACAAGATTTGAAGCTAGATATAGTACAAACATTCAGAAAATACGATTTAAATATTTTTAAGGGCTATAGCAAATGCACATTTGACAGTTTATTTCCTCGTTAACCCAAACAAAAGTGTAACTAAACACGGGTCTCCACATAGAAAAAGGACTATAGTACTTGGTATACCATAGGTCACAACGTTGGTCAAGTGCGATTGATTATTATATTAAATTTAAATAGGTTATATATAAATGTTTTGGGTACAATATATAATGTAATAATACAATATATTGTTTCGGATAAATGATAAAAATATATGCATCATTTTTATAAATATAACCAATGAGGTTTAAGGAGCTTAATATCGGTTATCCGCTGAAGGTTAAGAACTTCAATAACTATGTTTATAAATAAGGAATGTAAGTGATCACCAAGAAACTAATTTTGGAAATACCCTTAACGAAGTAGACGGTTAGGGTTTGTAAGAATTTATTTCTTAAATAAATTTGCTTTAAATAAATATCCAGTCAAAATAAAGTTGCATAATCTTATAGGAACGTATTAAAATGTCACTTCTTCACCCGCATACAAAAGATAGTTAATAATATATCAGTGTCTTTTTTACACTGCATTAGGAATAAATAATGTGACGTATTTACTAACCAAAATGTATGTTACAGAGTAAACATGCAATCAGATGACCGAGATTGATATATGAACACACGAAGTAAATGATGCAAGAAATTTACAAAGCCATTCTCCCGTATAATATTTATATAACACAAGATTAACATTACATTATATTCATTAACATAATACAGTAGGTATTATGTTCATAATTTCAAAATAATATATTGTATCATTCTGTTCATTAAATTACCTTTTGTTAATATATTCTCAGCTATTTCAATCATATATAAGTCATCGCCGATACGTGGGACTATAATATATTTTCGTCGATTATGTATTACACGTTTATGTTTATATTTATATGTACGTATATATAGCCATCGCGCAGAAAATATCCTTCTAAGGGATAACAAAATAAAAAAGGAAAAATTTGTGTGAAAAATAATACAAATCAGTTTTTCTGTAATACAATGGAACTTCATTAGGCATTTCAGGCAGATGAGATTTGTATTTGTATAGAGAGTAGTAGATATAATTAGAAGCTTCGAGTTTTATCCTATACAATAAATGTAATGGTAATACTAAGGGAACTACTCATAATTAGATACCCCATATTGTCAAAACTATAGACAGAACGACCGACACATACATACAGCTACAAAAGTTAATTAAATCAAACAATAATGCAATGAATTAACGGTCCACTACAAATATAGAAGTACAATCAAATCACATTTACCGCTGTACAGCAAAAATGTTATAATAACAACTGGATAATACAACTTATTGTCAATATATTTAATATGAGAATATGTCTATACAAGTAAAATCGTTAATAGTATCAGGCGTTAGCTTGCGGGAATCCATGCTATAAAGTTGTTGTTAAAAATTACTTTGCAACAATCCGACAGCACATTGTATAATGGTAACAATATACTACAAGTAAAATCATCAAAAACCAAGATATATTTACGCAAAATAATAATGTCAACCACAACACGATAAGAGACGTAATAAAACCTTAAAAGCTCGCGTAACTGTATTACGCTAGAACACTTGTTTACCCGTACGTGAAAGTCTTACGCGATTAGAATACAAAAAAAATCGCTTCGTATTATGAACACGTACAAGCAATGAACAAACAAGCACATTAAACGACAATGTTCGCTTAAATGAGCCACAAGCCACAACAAGCGACACAAATAAGTTTTTTTACGATCGTTGAATATGTGTTAAAGCTATTCGGGGAGCTATAAACGATAGTTATCAACCAATACTAAATGGAAAACTAATTGAAACTAAATTTGTATACACAATAGATGGTAAGTTGTAGGAATAATGAGGTTTATAAGAAAAGAAAGTTGAAAATAGAGCAAAGTTCAGTGCGTACATACAGTTAGTGTAGAGTGTTGTGGTATGGAACCCTAAAAAGAAAACCGAACTAGATATGCGATAGATAAACATAGGGTAAGATGATTCATCTCAGCAGTGACTACGAGCCATGTAAGTAGTTCAAAATATCTGCAATCAAAAATTAATAATCGTGAAAATTATTCGTGAGTTATATGGCAAAAACATTAGAAAATATAGATATAATGTACAAATTGTAATAAAAGAAATAAAATAAAGCTAAAATATAACGAGTAATGACTATATGATGATATGATGATGATAAAATTATTATATTCCAAGACGGAAAATAAAACATGATTACGTATATGCATAGTGAAAAGGCGTCTCATAGGCGTACTATAAGAACCTTTAATAAGACCGAGAGCGTAACGAATTAAGCTATCATTAACCAACAAGGAAGTAAGTAAGGCACACAAAACCCCTAATTTACATCACTATCTCATTTAAGGAATGAAGTAGAAACCTTATGTACCACGCTTTAAATAAGGACAAATACAGACATGCGACCGCCAATGCACATAAAAAGAATAAGAACAACGAAATAAATAACATTAACGGAAACGCCAAAAGTTTTATCAATATTGATAAAAGAAGGAATCCACTGAACCTTGAATTCCGAAATCTGGAGATATTATCTTTCTACAGGTTAAGTAAGCATTAAGGAAAGGAAAATATGGAAATTGAATTTCTAAGGGGCTAAAACTGAAGACGACAAATTTGCTGCAAATAAATAAAGTAAAAATAGAGTTGCACAATTTATTGAAATGTATTGTAATATCAATTTCTGCACGAGCAAATAGACAGGCAATAGCAAAATTATTCACAAAAGTTATAAAATGTATTATGTCACTTTTCCTATTGACTTACACAATTTGCTTTTAAAGAAAAACATTTGCAGGTATTTGGAAGCAGTTATAGACCTAATATACAACGGCGAGGCTAATCGAGTCGTTAGGACAAATTAGCTCTAAAAGCCAAGATTAAAACATTTCACCGTCCAGCTGATGCAAAACTAAACAGACTACCGATAGTTAAATCGGTAATCAAATACACGACAGATAATTTACAATTTGACTACTGAAATCGCAAGTGGAAGCAAAACACATGGAGATATTAACGAGATCGTAAAATCAGATAGCGATCTATTAGGATAATATTATTTATCGCAAGGGAAAGGTGTGTACGTAAGTTTTGAAAGGGAAGTTGTTTTATTACAAATTACTCATTTGTTCAGGTGCCAAATTTGGAAAATAATTTTCGTCGTGATGATGGAGATTGGGTAGAGAAAGAGATATATATGTGTGTCTAAAAGGAGAATAGGGCGTCTTCCAACGACCTGATCAAAAAATAGCGGGTAACCGCTGGATGCAGAGGGCACAGTGCCGGTCAGAGTTGCGGCACCTGGGGGAGACCTATGTCCAGCAATGAGCAGGTAAAGACTGATGGATGTATGGGTATATCCTATTTAAATAACGTAAAGTACTATAACACTCTAAAATTAATGCAATTTCTAAAATCATAAAACATAAAAATTCAACAAGTATTAAAAATACAGATAAACATTTTTGCAATTCATCATTTCGAGATATTATCTTCCGTCACGTACATTAGATAGGGTTATCACCTATCACCCAACGTGTAAGTTTGCATTAGCTTGTGAAATTTCATCATTAACTAATCCTACTGCAGACGGATAAGCTATTTGCGATAAAATAGTATAATCATCGACGGTGCTGGTGACAAGAGGGCTTTTTCATATCTCGTGCAAAGAATTGCGATCGCTAACCAGCGCGTGAATACGTGAGTACTAGCGTTTTTGGTAACGTACCGCGTGAGCATAGACTTAGGCTTTTATTATAATTAGTTTTAAGATTCTCACTTGTATTGAAGTAATAAACATTTCTCAGCCATAAACACTAGTGATATTCATTTAATTTCCTGTTCGAAAGCTCTTTGGTGATAAAAGCTTTAAGGCATTATGTAAAATGTCATTATTATTATTACTGTGTTCAGTGCAGTAAATTTTTGTGCTTATTAAAAACTTTTCATATATTTATTATTATTTAGAGTACGAAGTAACAAGGCGACGATCGCGCGACTGATAATAAGAGCAATTGCGACTCCGTCACGATGCCGAGACTTCATGAAGTGAATGTACTTACAGCGAATACATTTTCACTTAGAAACTTTAAATAATTACAATCTTAATAGGGATTTGCTAGTGAATTTGAAGAATTACATTTGAAGCATTACAATGTAAAATGTAAACTACATTCTTCAAATGTTTAACTTAGAATATGTTTCGATTGAAACACCAAGTACCTGATAAAGTTATTCTTGTAATTCAATTCCAAGTATTCTTTATGTGGGAGAACAATAGTTCCACCGAGGAGGTACTACCGCCACCCTTATAATCCGCCGTAGAGCATTAGTTGTGTCTTGGTTGGAGAGGTGCGATTGCCGGCTACACTTTGGAACGGTGTGACCATCTTAGTCCTCAGAAGTAGCAACGTATCTACGTTCGAGCTCAGATAGGATTTTAGTGGTAGTTGTGCGTGGATGTCTACGGGCTGCGTCTACTTAAAATCAGGTGTTTTGTATGCTCGTTTGCTACTCTCCTCATATAAAAAAAAATATTACAACATAGAGTTACTGACACGATTTTAGAAATCCCTGACATAGATTGTTGGATTTTATAGAAACACAATTATAAACATTTAAAGTTAGTAACTATATTATCTCCTAATACCCTTCATGATAGGCACTTGTATCCATAGGGCTAGGTCCTAGCCGCTAGTGCAATAAAAACGAATGTACTGGGAAATATGAAAAAGACAGTAAGTAGTCACATTTTTGTATTCTAGTCCCTACTTGTATACTTGTAAACATAATGAGCGATAGCACGAATTATAAAAGTAATATGTTTCTCATAAAGTTCCTTGAATATTTCATGACGAACCACCATTAATTCAAACAAGAAAATTTTATTTCATTTTAGAATTATCTTCCTTTCGCAATTAAGATAGCTCTGTCTAGATGTCAAGAGACCGTGAATTAACAAAACCGGTTGGTCACGACAAAACAGATTGAAGATTGAGATATTTAACAGTACATAATAGTAAAGACTTTACGAATAAATTAGTATTTGTTTAATGTGAGAAGATTAGAAACGAGCATGCAAACCACCTTATGTTAAATAGTCGCAACCTATAGACATACACGTACAACAAACATGACTGAAATCCCATGTGAGCTCGAACGTAAATACGTTGCTATTCCTGAGGACTAGGATGGTCGCCTCGCCTCAAAGTATAACCTGCAACCGCAATTCTCCCACCGAAACAGTAGTAATGCTTTGCGGCGGAATATGAAGGCGGCGGTGGTACCTCCCCGGTCGAACTATGGTTCTGCCACCTTTTAGTTTCTGAGATTGCAGATATACTGGTAATAGCTCTCGAGGCAGGGGTGAAAGCAATGATGTCGAGGTCAATGGGCAATGTGCAGTGAGCAAGTCATTCTTATAGGACCTAACAGCCTCAATAGCGTGACAATCTGATTACTCAACTGAAAGCTACTTTAAATCTTTGGTTGGGACATGTTATTCTACAACTACTAGTAGTAGTAAAAGCTTATGAAATCTGTGTAGGTGTCAGTTTAAGACACATTAAATACATTTTCAAACTAGCAAAACCGCGAGTTTGCTTGCTTAGAAGTCGATATCAAAGTACATTTCATAAATCACGCAGCTCTATTTTTACGTTATTCGTTTATTTGAAGTATCCATAATATAAACGAAAACATCCTAAAAATTTTCATCTTCTAAATTACGTTCTTCCGAATAATCTTTTCAACCTTAACAATGTGATTTCCAAATATTCCTATCTTAGTACTCACTTTCGTTAAATTACTTTTTATCTGCATAATTTTACGATTATAGGCTTAGCGATTTCGGCTGTATTTTAGGTCAGTTAGTTACGTTCCTCGTTTTTATAAATGTTGATATGTCCACAGACAAAGTTTAGTCCAAATTTTCACTTCGGAAACAGAACCGTTACAAAATCAGCGACGCTTGACATTTGACCCTGCAAATAAAATAATAACTACTATAACGGTAAATATGAAATAGAATAGGTAATAGGGCAGTAGGTAAATGTTTGCGTTTCTGACAATGTTACGATAGCCATTGTTACTAAATAGTTGTTACTATGTATATTGCTGGCGGAATGGGCAAAATAGGACAGAGTACTAAAATGTATGCATTCAATAAGTATACGTTTGTTCGTCAATAGTCAAGTAGATAATACTCCTAACCTACTCCACTTGCTGGTGTAGGATGTAACAATTCACATGGAAACAAGATTGATAGCTCACAACAAACCAAAGTAGTTGAATAAAAAAATAAGAATCTTAATACTTTGACTGGCGGCACTAAACTAGGGATTATTTCTCCATCTTTAGACTGAAGATGCGTCAACAATTCTCTGAAATATTGTATTGTTAGCATCTGGATACACACTATTGGAGGCGACCATCTTAGTCCTCAAGAGTAGGAACGCTTCCGCGTCCATCCTTAAATAGAACTT
>DWON01000972.1:0-27445 GCA_018251015.1 Phocides pigmalion okeechobee | reverse complement strand
ACAGAAAGTTGTCAGTGGAAATTAAGGTCAAAACTTAATTGCATCGGGTGTTGGAGCGTAAATCCCGTTGAACGTAACGCGTACAAAGCGTATAAACCAATTTGACATCGCGTCGGCTTTTGTTGCAAAGGTGAGAACTAAAACAATAATGTGATCAACGCGGCCGTAGCGAAGTTTTAACAGATGAAAACGCGTCCTTTGTGCAGTAAAGTGCTGGATAAATTCCACTTGTTGAATAGAAAATCTAAAAATCAACGAAACTCTCAAGTAGTTTAATTACATACAATAGTTTTTGGAAAGTCTTATTATATATCCAATATTGTGGCTACCTATTATTAGCTACATTTACCTCTAATTATCTCTATAATGTGTCATCTTATACATAGGTACCTATGTAAGTTCCATCCTGTACCGCTGACTCAAACTAAACAAACAGGCGACTGAAAATTATATCAGAATCTTCGGTTACTTCGGCGGTTAAATTTATTTAAAGTTGTTTTTGCTATACACAGCCGAATATTAAATTTTGCTGCTTCCATCTGACATCCTTAGAAGTATACTGCTTTGCACAGGCTGACCTAAAAACCTTACTTTATCATCCGCGTATTATCGCTTGCTGCCTTATTTTGCGCCGTTGAAGACAAGATTTAGAACACCGCGAGCTAAGCCCATCAGCTGAATTATCTCGAAATGGAAAAAGTTGCCAACAAATATTGGGCGGAACCCTTGCCGACGGCTTACGGCTCTATTTACATTTAAATTGAGAATAAAGAAATGTAATTATCGACCTCGGCATCGTTTAGCTCTAAATTATTACAGAAAGGTAGCGATTAGATGCAGACGCGCCATAACTTTTAATAACGACGTAATCTCAATAAAGATACTTCTACACTTTGGCCATCGTGCTGCGGTTTAAATTGAAACTATAGTATGAAGTGGACGCACTGTGAATTAATCATAATTATTTACTTAATATTTACGTAATCAAAAACATATATCATATTTCAATGGAAGTATTATCATTATTATTTGTTGATCCTTAGCGAGGCCAACATATTTGGATATGGATCCAGACGCGGGGATTTATTTGACAAAGGCAATCGGGTTTCATATATTTTATGTTTCACTTAGAATTTAATTATTCGTTTATATGAAGGAATCCAATTTTAGATATTTTTATCTGTTGCTTGTATTGTTCACTATACTAAAAGTGCCTAGTAATATGTACTTTCCGTTATTAAATCGCATTAGAGAAAAATATGCTCATACTTATTTACTGCTATACATGGTTAGCTAATCTATGTTACAAAATTTAATCAAAATGTTTACATTTAGCTAAACAATACAAGTTTCAATGTTTTAAGGCTTTGGTTAGAGCCATTATTGGAATTAAGAGATTCTAGGTCCCATTTGTTCTCTCTTGATGCCGCTATAACGTTGCCTAGTTATTCGGTGGAGCCATGCGGATTTCGTTTCGCTAATAAATTTTCATTCATTTGTTTGCTACAATCATCGAATTAAATAAATAAATAACGCTCTCCACACTCATAGACTCACACTTCGCTTTCTTGTGTCGTGGATGCTTTGAACACGCACAAAGATGAATATATAAATAGTCAGATAGAGAACAGAAATCTAAATTCATAATTTAGATGCTTGCCTTGCTTGGAATCCAACCAGGTCTGTCATCCCGATTCGAACAAGCCGGCGATGCATTGGCAATTCCTCTGGTGTTGCAAATGTCCATTGACGACGATGATTTCTTTGCATCAGGCAGCACATCTGCCTTATTTCTAGGTTTTAATATATATTAAAAAATCCTGTCTGGTCTGGCCTGTGAGACAGTTTCAATAAAAGCTGCTACTACGTTGAATTTTGTGTTCGATTCCTGGTGATATAACAATACTTCGAATAAGTTAGTTTATCATCGACACCATCGTTATTCGCCGTAAAGCAGTTCTTACATTTTGGTTGGAGAGGCAAGGTTGCGGACTACACGTTCAAAGGAGTTGACTTTCTTAGTCCTTAAGATATGCAATGCTTCTATGTACGACAGGCAGGACGTTTTATCCTGTTTGAGGTTGGACATAAATGTTCATGGGCTACATATACCATTTATTATCAAATGACTTACCTGCTCGTTTGATACTTTTCCGACAAATAAAAAACCATTGATTACGTAAATTCCTAAGCGGCACGAAAACCACCTATACGGAAAAATAGCTTCGTGCTACAAAATAATTGTGGCGGTGGTACCTCCCAGACACAGACAATCCGCGTGACGTAGCAGCTATCATACATGTGTCATACAGAGGGGATCCAAGACAAGCAGAACCAGGCTGACAACTTAATGATAAATTTCGATTCCCAGACTGGGTCGGCGTCTTTGTTTCAACGTATAAATTTGTTTTCATTTCACTTTAGATATAGGGAATCCTAGACTATAGTATGACGAAGAAAGCCTTACTTTCGAATAAAATCCACAAGTCGCGTGTATAAAGGGTAATTAAAAAAATATACTTATGCTGGCTGTATACGTAGGTACAGTAAGACATACTTCAAAAAATTAAAAGTTTCTTTCCTTTTCAGTGATACTTCAAAACATTTCGATTTTGTTTTTGTTGTTTGCGTAGGATATAAGAAAATGTGTTTGAGAACATTAGCATAATTATTGTGCTGTTATATGTTAGGTTAATACAGTTCAATAAATCTGAAAGCTTTATGAATATGATAATTTTTGATGTTTAATGTAGACAGACATATTTAACGAAGGGCGAACTGCAAAGTTCCAATACCTATATTCTCATATGGCATCAAGGGATGTTTTTCACGCTTTCCCTTAACTATTTAATCATAGTAACCCATAATGTTATATATTTAATTTTAATAGGAATCGATAAGAAGAAAAACTATAGTTTTATCGTAGAAGTACCATTGTAGAATGGAAGTGTGGGCGTCGGTGGTGCGACCCCTGTCTGTTTGTAACTTTATATTATAAACAAATCTTAAAAAGCTTCTCTTGAAAATTTCTTTTAATATTTATGAACATGATTTAATTTTTTGGTATCTATTTTATACTGTGCCAAATATAATCATAGTCCATCAAAATTATGACCAACAAGTAGATAAATAAGGTTATAACGTATACGTCTTGGAGACGTGGCAGTGCCCGCGCCAGTTTATTGAATTTTTGAACCCTTGTTACTTCGGTCTAGATAATATCAAAATACGTCAATTTCGTAAATAGGTTTTCTGCACAGGATAAAGTTACGAGCACATACAAAACAAATGAAATTAAATTGTTTTTTCATGCACAAAGTTCATTTGTTTTAGACATTATTGAGAACCATACTTTAGAAAGATATAATTTAACAAGTAGGCTCATTTTAACTTACGAAAAAGGAATGTAAAAATTCTGTTACAATATTTTATTTCATTGTTTCATGTGGCATTGAATCTCAAAGATGCAATATAAAGTAATTTCTTCAGCATCACCAGTAGGTACAGTTACGTACATTATTGATTGACAAATTAATCAATGTAAATACGTAGGTAGGTGATGATGTAAGTAGGTGGCAGTAATTATTTTATCTTTTATCTGGCAAACGATGCAAAGTACCTGATGTTAAGGTCTGCAACCCATATCAAGCTATACCTTACCACCTATTAAGTGGTGTAAATGATATCAATTTAGAGTCCAGCCTTTCGATAAATATGTTTGGATTTTAACAATTACATCTGGCCAAATGTGGTCTTGGCATTTTGTCCAAAAGCAATGAGCAATTTAGTTAAGCAGAATACGACGCCGATCGTAGTAATAATTTAGTATCAATGAAACACATATTTTAAAATGAGGACTTTATTTCCTAAGCCATTAAAAAATATTACAAACTTAAAAAAGATACCCAATTTGAAGCCAAATGTGCGGTAAAAAATGTGGCAAGTACTGATACTATTTTTAAACTTGGCAACCGTATTCCCGAAAAATACATAACTGTTGCAGTTCTAAAAGTTTCTGAACCAAAATTTTGTTAGAAAAACTGCAAGCATTTCAAATGGTATTTAATAAGAGCCCAACAAATAGACACTTTAGAATTTATTTACCACTATTGAAACAATATAGCGTGAGTTAATTTACTTTGAAAATTCCTACAACGAAGTTGGAAACTTAACTAATATTTGTTTGCAATGCAGCGGTAGTTCGCGTTTGACAAATAGAAATGTGTTCCGAGTAAGGACATATATCAAACAGTTGCAGAGACTTGTAATTAATTTTAACGATTTAATTGTAAACGAGGAAAAACTTTCTTTGTGTAAATATAGGAGTATCACTCCTATATTTACTCCTATATTAACTTTTTAACTGTTAATAATAATTTGCACAGCGAAGCAAGTAGTTACAGTCGTTAATATTCCGGCCTCTTAATCAGGTTACTTGGGGTTCCAATCCCGGGCATGTACCGCTGATTTTTCAAAGTTATGAAACGTATATAAACCAATGAAGCGTAATAGAAACCAATTATCGCTTCTTTTAAGAGCTATAAATAAAGTTAGCAAAGGCGTATGAAGTCAATTAATCTGCACTTGGCCAGCGTGGTGGACAACGGTCTAATCTATCTCATTCCGAGGGAACACCCGTGACCAGCGGTGGAATAGATGTGAATGAATGACGGACGATCATTTGGGACAGGTTTTGAGCGGATTGTACACTAAATATCAGGTGCGGTGTGTCAAACTGTATATTTTTGAGCTTAACACTTATTTCAAAGAGATGTTGTAAACACAAATGTAATTTAACCAGTTTTCAATTGTGTTGCATTCACAAAAATCTATTTAGATTTGTTTATATTGATGGAGGTTAAAATTTATACGACAAGGCTATCGCAGCGTGTTGCAAGACAGAAACATCTTCCCCAAAATTCACGAGTAAGGAATTTCAGAGCAATTTTTAAACCTGCATTTTTTAAATTTACGATTCACAATTCAACTTCATTCGCTTTATAAATCGCAGGAACCGACGAATTTATGAAATTCCAGTTTGTTGTTATTTCACTGCTCTGTTATTTGATTAATTGTGTCAAATTCAAATAGAGATAGGTAAATAAATAAATCAAATCATTGTATTATCAAAAGGCAGCTAAAAGCAGCAGGAATGTTTAATAGTATTTTCGAATCTTCATAGGTTCGTTCTGTATAATACTTGAAAAGAGAGTCCATTACATTACAAAGAGAGCCTCCGTGGATAACATAGTAACGCTCATTTGTATAGCTTCAATTACTTTTAGATTTTATATGCAACATTGAAAACGTGTATCTAAGAGCGTAACCAATATTGATATTGATACCTCTAAGGTATTTCATGATATTCTAGAACGATGAACATAAGTATCTCAACTATGAATAATATAAATATAATTTAGTTTTTTCTCTCAACATTTTTCTAGTCAGATCCAATACTGCTAGATAGTTAGTCTAGAAACCTAGGATTAATAAACAAAAACAAAAAATAAAGAAATCTTTATCCTCCAACCACCTATAAATATCTACTGTTCATATAAAATTATTCGGTTAAAAGCGTCTTGATTATTAAGAAATAAATAAGCGAAGAGATTATGATAGAGAATAGGTAGCAAGAAATAAAATTGCTGTTAAAATTTCTTCTTTACGCTTTTGCTTCTCTCTGCCTCCAGAATTATATTCCAGCATAATTATGCAGGTGAGTGGATAAATTAATATAAAAGAATACCTTTTTGATGTTTTACTTGTAATCTACAACTCTGCGTTGGCGGCGCGTTAAACTTATAAACAGGTTATCATAAAAGGAATTCCTTTGTCCAGCACCGTACCGTAATTTACTTGTTTTTTATTAAACGCCAGAAACCTTTGCATGGGCGAATTAAAAAAAAAAACTACACATCCCTTTGTTAAGGTTCACCTGTTTAGAATATTGTTATCTAAGAAAAATGAAAACAATCTAAATTAAAAAGCGAAATAGTCGGTTGAACGAGAATATTTTTTAAATAACACGGTGCCTGTTATACGAAACTATAATTGGAGTAAAATAACTAGAAACAAAAATATTATGAACATATTCAGTTGGAAAAAATCATGCTAAGCTAGACTACAAAGGACTGAGGATTGTGTTCGTTGTTCTGTTAAGTACAGTGTAAAACTATGCAAAAATATTAGTGTAATATGTGCTGATGGTACAAAAAATATTGTTAAAATAAAATTTGAATGATAATTGTTGAAAATTTCGTTCACTCTTTATCATTATTTTGCAAATGTTATTGGGTTAGAACTACGGTATATAATAATTACTATTGTTCCGTTCGAAACTTATTCACTGAAAGAAAGCTAATAAAATTTATGAATTTCCCAAGGTATTCAACTTTCAGATTCCCCATTTATTTTTGAATCGTATTACGGTAACAAAAGTAATGAACAATTGGATTCGCCAAGGCAAGAATTTTAATACGGACCCATCCTTCGGTTTCGATTTAACCTGATATAAAACTGAAAAGCGTTACTTTCTTCGATCACGTCAAATCTTCTTTACATAATATAAGCAGTGTCTATTGCACCAGATGGCAGTACACGTGCTACTGTGTAGTGTCTTGAAGGATGTGGTAAAAATTATATTTGGGACTTTAAATAATACTTTGTAAAGTAATCCTTTGATAGAACTAATAACGATTTTATTTCGTATTGTTAACTGAGTTCCTTGTAAAATAAATGACAACGTCAAATAGCGTATCCATTGACACAGGTGAAGCCTGGGGGAGAGTACCTACAACGTTAGAGAGTTACGGTTTAGTTAATCCATCTTTCGAACGTATTCAAAACAAACACATAATATAGGAACTGTGTTGATAGACTATTTTACGTGTCCTTAGAAGATTTTCTTTATGTAAGAAGAGTAGCAAACGAGCATGCAAAACACCTAATTTTAAGGAGTCGCAGCCTATAGACATCCACGTCCAATCACAAACACGACCGAAATCCTGTCTGAGGTCGAACGTAGATACGTTGCTACCTGAGGACTAAGATGGTAGTCTCGCTTAGTGCACTAAGTGTAGCCGACAACCGCACCTTTCCAACCGAAACACAAGTAATGCTTCACGGCGGATTATGAGAGCGCAGTGATTCTTCCCCTGGTCGAACTATAGTTCTCCCTCTTTTAATAATGCAACAGAAAATCATTTCACTTTCCAAGAGGCAAGTGAGTAAGCAACAGGACTTGGACCATGAATAATGAAGTGAAACATAATTATGTTAGATATTACCTAGGTACATTTGCCGTTCAACCTTATAAAATGGATTTAAAATAAGGTACGATTTAAGTGTAACCTCTACGCTGTACCTATAAAAATTTAAAATTATTTATGTATCTGAGAATTATAATGTAATAATATAATAATTTCTCACATTAAAATACAGTCTCGTGCAAATAATAACTAGCCTTGATAAGTAAGGAGGGATATAATGTAATTTTGAAATTACTCTTCAGTATGGAACTACCTACGTTGGTAGATACGTTCCCTTTTTACCTGACTGCGGCTAACCTCAAAGGAAGGGTTATGTGTTTGTATGATATGTATCTACTTATGTCTCCGCACAAGTACAAAATTGGAGAAGTAATTTTCCTAAGTTACATAACGTTTAATACAGCTATATACAAGGAAAAAATAAATAGCACATATCGGCCGTTATATGGCTTTAACATTTTTACTTCTCTCCAAATTAACCGGGAAGGTGACATCTCATTGCGGTTACAAATTTTCGTGTTCTGAATTGTTACCGTGTGCAGGATTCGATCTGCGATAATTGCATACCAATACGAGCCCTAGAGAGTCTAAAGCCCTAAAGCCTCTTTATACAATGTACAGATGTATATGCTAGGAAGAGATTGCATAATCTTAATCCCATCGATACAAAAATACTACGTTATATCATAATGCTCTGTTACGAAAATGAATAACTTAAATATAAAATTTTTAATTTGAAAATTTTCATGGAACAACATCACAGAAATGGCGGAAACATATACCTACTGTGATCAACTAAGTAATAATTAATTAGGTGCCTACATAATCATTTGTATTCGGGTGACAATTTGTAGCATGCACGTTAGCTTTGGTTTCGTAGATAGAATGAGTGGCAAAACAAACATTAAAAAAAAACGGAACACGGAACTATTGTTGATATTTACTAGGCTCCATGATACATCTCTTTTAAGAATTTGAGGTGTTATTTAAGAGGGAATTGATTTATAAATATTAGTATTATCATTGAGATTTTTTTCAATATGGGACAGGTATTCGGTAGTTTTTATTTTCATTATAAGCAATCAAATAGGTATGAAATGTTTTACAACCAGTAGAAATTGTGCAGTTGATATACTGTCTTCAAATTCAGTTCTAGCAGTTATTAAATTACGCTGAAAAACAACCATCTTAGTCCTCAAGAGTAAAAACGCACTTGTAATCGACTTCAGATTGAACTCTTGTTCTTGTTATGAAATTTGTTACGGATGCCTTGAGTTTCATTTCATCGTATTCTACAAGTCTGGTGATAATAACAAGTACGCTTTGGTATTAGGTCATCATCAGGTGGTTTGTATGTTCGTTTGCTACTCTTCTCACAAAAAAAAGGTATAACGTAAATTTCGTGTTATTAAGACCAATGTTCCTTACAATAATGAAAATAAATTTATTATTGTATGGAATGGTTGTCTTATAATAACATAAAAATAATTTTATTACTTAAGAAACAGTTAAGACAATTGTTTCTAACAGCGCGAAATTTACATTATATCTAATACCAAGTGTACCTGACTCGTACATATCTCTATACTGTAAAACTTTTAACGGTGTCTTATAATACTCTGAATTACAGTTGGACGGTATAAATGAATCCTCACCACGTTTCAAAAAGCATACTTTAATGACCCAAAGGTATTACGAGATAGCATCAACCTGAAGGATGTGCGATATTCCAGTTAACATGTTTTAGAATTTACTGAATACAAGGGTCACATTCTAATGCTCAATGAATTAATCTAGTGCATATTGTCTAAGCAAGTGTTCGAAGTTATTATCTGTACAATTTAGAACCAATCTCATGCAATAATCAAAGGTTCAAAGACAATGCCGATGCTTGAAAATGGATCGGAACACTGTCATTGACATTGCTTGGTTCCAAAATGTCGATACCCAAACTGGGTGAGCGAGACAAATTTCTCTATAATTATCTCTCGTATGAATTTATGTCGAAGAAAATAAGAAGATATAAAAAAATTAAACATTTTCGAGTGAATTACTACTGACCTACTAAAATACTGTCAAAGCACATTGGTACTCAAATTTATTACCGAAAGTAGGTTATGCGTTAGTAGTTTCAAAAGAAACCTACATCTATTTATCTGGCTATGATTAAACGTAAAAAATATTATAATTTATTATAAAATTTTACTCATTTCAACAGGCAATTTTATGATATTGAATTCTTATTCAAAATGTAATAACCAGTTTAGGTGATTACAGTCTTAAGAGACTGGTTTTATAAATTAAGCCATTATTATTTAAAATGTCATAACCATCTAGCGTTAGCAATTTTTAGTAGTAAGTAAAGTAAAGTAAAGTAGGCATCTACTCTTAATAGGCCTCATAGACCTCATAGGCTTTATTTAATTTCCTATGATTGGCATAAAATTATAAGCCTCATTTATAATTATAAATGATCTCCTATTTTTTCAGGAGTAGTAATGTTATAATGCGACCGAATCGGTAGTGCTTATACATAATTTCAGCTTGATTACATTCCTATTAGTTACACTATTTTGTGAAAACAACGGTTTTTTCGAATGAAGGATCGATTTTTATAGACCTCCGGTATAAAAAATGTATGAGGAGTGAAATGAACAGAAGCGAAACACAATAAACTTCGTTCTTCTGCGATATGCGTACTACGATTTTAAGGTTTGTAACAAAAGTAATGTTATATTAGGGTTTATAATCCTTGTAACAAGCAATAGAAAATTGTATACGAATTTTGATCTATAGGCATTCGAAATGTTTTATTTTTTTGGTACCGATATTAATAGCAACCATCAATTATATTATTGTTTTCGATTTTAGACGGTTATTTTGTTTATTTATATCAAATTATATTGAAATTTATTCTTATTATTAATAATAATTATTATTAATCATATTACTAACATTTATATAGTGAAATAAACTCCAGTCACACGTCAGAGCTGTCAAACACACTTTTTATCTTACTATAAAAGTTTTGGGTCGTCGTGCAAATTTGTTTTCCGACATTGGTTTAGAAGGTAAAAACATAACTTTTTTAGCGGCCCGGCCTAAATTAGGGTGTAGATGGGTCCGGAATCGTTACAAAACCCACAACGTCCACGTTGAACATCCGGTATTGATAATTTTGAAGGTGGTACCTTTAGGCGATAGCAAACAAAAGGGTGCCAATGGTGATAAAATACTTAGTCTTCGTTCAAGAGGCACGATCGTGATAGGATTTCTAACTTTTTGATAAAAAAAATATTGGCTAATTGGATGCTATACTTTTTATGCTTCACTAGTGAGGAAAGCAATTAATCAAAGAATATTACAACCATATTATAGTATACTTTACCTAGTAGAACTTTAGAAGTAGTGGTTTCAGCTATATAAACAAGGTAACTATTTAAGTCTTCTGAACTACCAAATTATTCTCATACGATCTCCAACTTCAGCCCTGAAGATATCTGAACAAGCCAGAACTGATAGCCTACCTAGGATTGAATATGGATGTAAATGGATTACATTACTTAAAATCAGATAATAAATAATGTAGTAGCTTGAATTAAAATATTTTTATGTCGTTTCAAACTCCTTTATTTATATTCCGGTAATATTGAAAATTTGTTGATAAAATGCTATAATAAAAAGAGACACAATACGTATTAATTGAATCAACGCACGCGTGCAGTTGAAATATTAAATTATACGCGTATGGTTACAACCAAAATACACGACGTATAAATCGGATCGCTATTCAACGAAATTTTGGGATTGGACAATAATAAGAGAATACAAAATAACCGGCCTTACATCTCACACCCTCTTAATGTTATTATAGACATTTGTGTTAGTATCGTGTGTATTCAACCCTCGTGTTTCCCGGGGTCGAAACCTTATTTAAGACAGATGTTTGTTAAGAGAAAAGCGAGCAAGTTCTCTCTAAAATTTATTAGTTGTATCCCCTTTCATTGACCAATGTTCAGGTTCAATAAAATTTAGCGTAAATATACACAGCCCTAAATAAGTCGAGATGCATAAGTGTTTCTGTACACAACAATTTGAGGTTAAATCGTTATCGATATTCGTGGTGAAAGACACACAAATAAATAAACAAACGGGAAACCTTTCACATAGTAGTAAGAATTTTGTGCTTTATACCACCTTACAATTTACGAAACAGTAGTATTACAGTGCTGTATCGCGGTTTAGCCATTGAAAACGAGAAAAGTAGAACCATTATACTTATATTACTAATGAAACGCGTCAAACAATTGAGTATTTAAACAGTATTCCAATATTTTAGCGTTCATCAAATATACATTTATTAAAAAGAGCCAGAAATATGGTACAATTAAACAATTGTTGTAACTCTTTCTTAGTAATACGACGATAAGAGTTTATTTGCTAGTGATAGGACGCGTTTCATTTTCATTTTGTACTTCCAACAGAATATAAAATAAGTTATTTTAATCTAGGGCATGAAATTCTACGTAGAGCTATATTAGAGATTTATTATCTTTCTTTAATATGATTCTGCTATCTTCCATCAAGTTCCATTAGGTTAAACATAGATATAGAGAGATTTTTTTCTATCTGTATTTGTGATATAGCAGATCAAAGTTTTAGAATATGTTACTCTATTTTATAAAAAAATATTGTAATGGTTCGTTCTCGTCCCTAAACAAGCTGTAGTTTGAGCTAATTATTCTGTCGCTAACAAAAGTGATAATAAAACACCAAAAATAAAGTATACAGTCTGTATAAGGTCATTGTAACCCTATAGCAAAATTCAAATACAATATAAATAATACAAATGATCTTGTCATGTTTCTATATAGAATTGAGTAGAAGGATGGACACGATTGTGAATTTTAAGTATACCCTGTTCAGTCATTTGTATACACAGAACCGTAAAACGTAATTTAATAACAAACTTCTGGTAAATGGACGAGCTAATCACAATTTTTATCATTGTACTCCGCTTGCTACAAATGTTATACTTTCCGGTGGTCACATAAAGGTAATAATCCCCATTCTCTTTTGTTTCTTCCTTTATTCGTTACAAAGCGTTAATTCATGTTGAACTTCAACACAAAGGAGAAAATTATGCATCATATTTCGTAGTAGTGAATTCGCGGGAAGCAATAAAAATTCGAAATAACTGCGAATATTATCTATTTGTATAATGGAACTCGTGATGTGAAAATATTTTATTTTCACAAGTTTTTAATTACTTTCGCCCAACGTGGTGCCTATACAAGTCTTGAAAGTTAAATTGACCCACCTTCTAGTGTTCGATTGAGCTGTAATTTGGTACACACATTCACATCCAATGCCATTATGTTAAATCCAATATGGCAGCCGCCGCATAATAGCTTTATAATTTCCACATTAACAACCGTAATATGGTTATCAAATGAAAGGTCGTGATGAACAAGACAATGCAATAGAATTACAAGTGATGTCATTATATGTCCAATATGGTGAACATCACAAAATGGCGATTTATCCTTTCCACAGTAACACATGACAACATCATAAATACTAAAAAGAAAATAATGAAGTAAAAGAATATACTGTTATTCCTAAAAGCATTATATATTATAACAGAAAGAAGTGAAAACAAGCTTAAAATTTAACACATTTTTCTTTGAAAGAAGTAATAATCCCCGTTCTCTGTTTTTTTTTAATATGAAACAAAGAAATAAACTTGTTTAAAATATATTTATTTAGTCGTTTATTTCTTAATAGTTGCAAATAACAGGGCACTGGAATACTGGTCTCTTTAAAGTATAAAAAGTTTTATTCTATTCATAATATATTAAGTAGTATAGTAGGGAATAGATTCCCAGTAGCACCAAGGCAAGTTTTATAAGGAAACGCGAAATCGATGAACACCACAAACTGCAGCGGAAGAGAGAACTAATTAAAGTAGTTTGAACTACTTTAGTATTTTATAATATCCGAAGGAGAATTGTGTTTCCAAACTCAAACTAATAAACCGTTACCCAATATTTAGATGTTTGTAGTATACTAATGTTGAGCAATTAACCTCTTCATTGAAACTTTTCCAAGTGTTTTAAATGCAACGCTTCAAGTTTTTTAAGAAATGTTTGCTGTCAACACTTTTCGTGAAATATATTTCTTATTTTCTTTTTTTTCAAGTTATTTATACTTTTTTTTCGTTCGTATGAAAGATAATATGTTCAAACAAGCGACACACGGAGGGGCTATTTTCTGTATTTAAAAGGAGGTCATATGGTTCCTTATGGACTTTATTATCACAGAAACTTAACTGTACTATATTAATGCAATACTAGAAATTTGATACGTACATATATAATCGAATATATTATTATATAATAAGAGTTTTAGGCGAACATAAATGCAGCGGCATGCATACATACAATCCAGCAGCGATAAAATGCTATTTGAGCTTGTATGTAAATGCGTTGCTACATCTAAGGACTAGGATCATCGCCTCCCATGTAAAAGTAACCGGTACCCACACTACGCCAACCGGAATGCTATAGGTGCTTCACTTTAAATTATGAGGACGGCGGTAGAAACTCCCTGGTCAATCTACAGATCTGACACATTTTAAACGTATACATAACATATAAAATAAATGATGTAGAAGCAGATTGCAGCCATTTCTGTCTAACAATATAAACCTAGATTTACTCACAAAGTGATCTCAGTAAAAAGGGATCACAGATCTTTTAAAGTCCACCCAAGAATAGATCAAAAAGGTCACGTCAACAATGAGCTGTTAAGCTACAGAATAATTACTTTTCAAACTTCATTTTATCATACTTAGTAAAAGTGCGAATAAATGTTACATGTACTATATTTTAAGACGTTGTGACGTTGGTGGAAACGTCATGATTCGTCGGTAAAAGTTACTGGTAAAGGCCTTTGAGACAGCTTCAAATAGAACGTCGACATTCCAACTGTAATGAGTGAAAAGTTAAACGCTCCGGCGGGCCCACGGAATGCGTTGCCACCCTTTGTCCTTGGGGAATATTAGGGTGTATATTCACTATAATCCAGACCAGGACCGTCCGAGCTCCAGTCTGATTAATATTCTAAGAGCAAGGGGAAGCAATGAGAGTAATCACTTTCTATTAACCATTCATGTGTATTATACGTATACGTTTTAAGATATAAGTAAGCATTAAAAAATCTTGTCTCTATGCTTTTTATTCAACGCCAGGCGTGTACCGATTTTCGAGTATAGCTTAAGAGCCTTAGATTCTAGAGTATCACTTAAATCTATCTTTAATTACATTTAAGTCTACTCCTAAAGTTAAATTAGGCAAAAGATGAAAGTATAAAAACATAATAATATGAATTTACAAAAGCAATTATTTTAAATCGCAAACAGATATGAATTTTATTTTAAAAATTGAGCATTAGATTATTTTACTAAGATAGAATTGTATTATAAAGACATGAAACGTAATATAGAAAAATAATATTGGCCAAGACTTTTCAAACTGAACATGTAGTTACTAGTTAATATAAAATCCTTTTTTACGCCTAGTTGTAACTATAGGTGTCAAGATTAACTGACGACTTAGAAAAATCTACAGATTTAAAATCGTATCCGGACAAGGGTACGTCACTAGGTCTTAATTTATTGTAAATTATCTGTTATACTTCATTAATGAAAGATAAATGTAAACCGATCCCAATAACTTATTTTACTTTAAGTTTTAATTCTTTATTGTTTGATTCAAATAAATAATGGAATTTAAATAATGAAAAGAAAAAGCGACGTTTTTTAAATGCTTAATAGTTTGAATTGCTTCGCGTCATATATTTAACTTGATTCATTATTGTTATTGGTATAAAATATTTTTTAAGTTTTATGTTAAAGTTCTTTTTCTTCAGTATTAAGTGCGAAATCTCAAAAGTAATTTCATATAACGTAAGTAAAATTTTATTCGATCGACAAATCTTCCGTTTCAGGAGTTGGACACACCATCTATAACGTTAAAGTTTGAATACCCAGAGACTGCGGTTTTATTCTCCGACTTAGTTTCTTACTTAACGACATTATATATAATATACGAGCATGTACCTGCCCTATAAAATTTTTCCTAAAAGATTTTTCCTTGATGGTGGAAGAAGTGGGGTATATTTGTCTCATTAACTATATAATGTTTGTAATTTTTTTCTTCAGCTATATAAAAATGTGTATTTTATTGTAGATGGATTTATTACAGAATTATAACCGGGAAAAGAAGTTTTAAAAAGTGTGTTAAAGAAAATAAAGTTGTTTTTTGCCTGTCAACGCTGTATATATTTAGCTTTGTGTGCAAATATGGAGTATCTATCTACATAAAAGTTTCATCACATTCAATATTGCGAAAGACCCAAATACTTTGACAAACATCAAATAAAAATGTCGCATTGATTTTTGAACTGGAAGCACACCTGTTTTCCCCAGTGAGTGATGGTTTATTTTCTTTGGTTTATTTTCCACCACAATTTTCAGCTGCATTGTACCGCTACTATTTTTAACTTTGACAGTTGGTTCGATAGCTTGGTATTAGGCACGAATATGTCCTCTGCCAGCCAACAAGGACCATGCGGTAGAATGCGCGTTCTTCTTGCGTAATTTTCAAAGGATTTGGAACGGAGTAGTTTCAGCTCTATTCCATAAACTATATTGTGTACTAATAAGGTTAATGCTGTCGTTGTAATGGAAGAGTGCATAACCGCGCCCATGGTATCGAAAATGAAGCTATGACGAGGATCGTGAGGTTTAAGCCGGTAGTAGTTCTCCATCACCTTTACTCATTAACTCCCCGAGAAAGAGACATCCATACAAGATTTCCTGAAGAAAACAAAGGTATTCTAACTTATTCCTAAACAATAGATTTCAGAAATAATTCCTATTATATTTGGCGTTGGTTTAAGACCTGAATAAACATTTGTGAGCTCTTGTCATTAGTTAGACTGCACGTCCATTTGATAATTTGTAAAACGATTTATATTATCGACTCACCTCATGGTCTACTAATTCGACTAATATTATGAAGCTAGAAAAATTTACAGTGTTTTTGATTATTTGAATGTTCTAGTCTCTAAAACAATTGATCGTCCATTGAGGAATGCTACATTTAGCTATATTATACTATAATACTGTTCCTTAAAAGCAGATGACGTTTAGTTAACAAAGTATTCTAAGCAAGAATGAAGACGCGGATGTGGGCAGGTAGTATCGCAAGGCAAGAGTAGCTTTTCACAATCAAATTAAGAATATTTTGAAGCGTTGACCTTTAAACAATCAATTTAATCAACAATCAGTTTATTTATGTCTTTACTGTGTAGTGTTTCTGAAGTCTTATTTAATTAAATATATTTTGTCGTGTTCATACTACATAGGTAGCTAAGTATTTAGGATTCTGTTTCAATTATTTAATTCTTGTTGGTTTTCATATAGGTTATCTATACACATAATATAACCGATCGCTGTCTGTACATGGCATATAATATATAAAAAATCATAATGATGTATCTTCATATACGCAAGAAAACAATGTATTTTGGATTTGTCTGTTTGTCTTTATATCTGTATGTTTTTTCATTGATATCAGTTAACAAATTAAGAACTTATGTCAATTTAATTTAATCATCTCAGACGAAGTCGTGGACACAGCTACTATATAATAATATTACTTCAGTTTTTTATTATAAGAGTAGTTCCAAAGTGGTTCTTACGATGTAATATGCTATATATTGGATTTTCGAGGCGATACATTTACTCTATATGGATGTTATTACAGGTATATGGGAGCCGAGAAAAGTAGTTGCGTAGTTGGATTGATCGCTCAGTAATAAAAATAGAACAACTTACGCTGATATACTAATATTACCTAAAAGTTCCTAAGTAAGATCATCGAGATTTACTTAAATACAATTACAATAAAATTACAACAGATTTTCTGTATTAAGTATTATTAAGGATTATTTGCAAGACGGTTACTAAATTTAGAAAGTTCGTAGATGTTATTAGAATAATATTTACATCAATTTGGTTTCCAGATTTAGGAACTTTAAACGTTTTACAATATAATCCCACTGTTTTTGTTAACTTAAATTAAATTATCTTAGGTTATATATTGCAAATTTTAAGCGTGTGCGTTGTAAACAGAGAAATTTACCTACAGAATAGAAGCACACGGGAGCTTCGCCTCCGCCCAGGGCATTCTGCCTATTAAACAGTACTGTTTGCGCCCTGTCTACCAACCGTAAACCATAAACGAGATAACGATATTAGTATTCTCTCGCGAATGGTCCATTAAAATTAACTAGGAGTTTGCGCCGTTATTATGACGTGTACTAATTTTGGTCTAAGAAATGTATATACAAATCAAACTATTGTTAATTAACAGGTGGTAGAGCCGTTAGAGCTCGCCCGGGGCGGTACCACCGCCACCCTCATAACCCGCTGTAAAGCAACATGCTCTTCATATATTGTGTTTCGATTGGGGAGGTGTGGTTGCCGGATACACATTATTGGAGGCGACCGTCTTAGTCCTCAAGAGTAGGAGTAGGAGTAGGAGAAAGAGTACAATCCGCGTCCATCCTTAAATAGAACTTGTGTTCTATTTGAGATTGGACGTGGTTGTCCATGGGCTGCAGTGACCACTTAACATCAGGTGGCCTGCATGCCCGTTTCTTACTCTTTCATAACAATAAAAAAAAAGTTCCTTATTAAAGTTGATCGTAAACGCTTAGCTATGCTTAACTCTTTCCTTGCGGCGTACAACCATTGGCGTAAGGCGCTTGCGGCTGGTACACACCTGTGTTCTGCTTTTTTGGCGTTTTATAAGTTTTTTTTCTTATTAATTTCACTGCGGCGTACTCGAACGGCGAAACTTGCCGTGACCACGAGCCATGCAACTGGGTCGAAATGTCAGCAATTAAAAAGCGTTAGTACTGAGTACCGGCTATATAACATACTGTAAAAATTCCGCGATGATATTAGTTTAAAATCGTATAGTGCATGGTATATTTAGCGGGAATGCGACCATTCTTTTCACCTTGCCGCATTGGCGCGAACTCCCTTTAGATTAGGATTTTATTACAATTATTTTAATTAAGTTTATAACACTTTGGCAATATTTAAGTATATAATTTTTCGCCCACAAATTCTCATGCTCATCACAGAAATGTCCGATGGGAATGAACCCGGCGGCTGTGGGTGAGCTTAGCAGTCACAACCACTAAAGCCCGAGGCGAGTCTAGCAAAACTACTGTTAGTCGTAAATTCTACAGCCCTTTATTAAATCACTAATCAATACCGCTACGTTTGTGAGTTTGTCACATAGATCGATCAGCTCGTTCCAGCCAAGTTCACATGCCATTCACGGTTCCATAAACGAAGATATAATTGTTGGGGCATTACAGGCCCGTTGAATACCCTACGTACACCGTTAGCCATTCGAACTGCGCACACGGCAGGGTTTGATTTATAACTCATTTATACTTATACTCCGTGTACGTGTTGGAACGGTGTCGGTTATTATTAACTTGACCATTTTGTTATTAAAACCGGGACATGGATTTTTTGACTTTTTGACAACCCTGATAGTTTTAGTTCGAGCGTATTTTGACAGATGGTATAAGTATAGTAGGAAGTACCACCTCCCCTTATAATCCACCGTGAAGCCACTTTTGAACAATCGAAACACGGTTGGGGAAGTGCGGTTGCCAGCTACACTTATAAGCAAGCTACTTTTCTCATATAAAAATAAACTGACATATTAGGACCGATTCATAAAGGAAAAAGTGAGTTGTGTAAAAAAAATGTTGAAAGAGTTAGTCCCACGTTTGATCGACGCTGCTGGTCACAAGAGGACTGGTTCATATCTCGCACAAAAAATGATTGCTATTCAGTGCGAAATTACGGTCAGCGTTCTTAGTACAGACCATTTATGTATATTGTTTAGGTTTATCATAATTAGTTTTAAGCTAGGTATTCTATGTTATACTTAGGCTGTTTATGTTATTTATATTAGGCCTTTATGAATAGCGGTCTGGGTTGTAAAGGAAAAAACACATCTTATAATAAATTTTAACATTATTATAAATTTGAAAACTTGTAAAAACACGTTTTTTATTCTTTATATTTGACAGAGGAACAATTTGTTTATATCTTTATAATACAACACGGTTTGGGAAAACGGAACTTTTAAGTGTCCCGACCTATTCTATTTGAGGGACACGGGGACAGGATTGGAAAAAGAGACAGTCCCGTTCAAAACGGGACGTTTGGTCACGTTTGTTATTATGCAACTGGAATGGCGAGCCCAAATAGCTTAATGATGCCTCGGTTGGGATTAAGCTTGAGCTTGAACGGTTCAATTCTATTCATCTTGTATTAGCCTCGTAGTTCGCAGCTTCCAGCCGATGTGCAGTTAGGTGCGTGCATGATGGAATATGTTATTTGAAAGCTTTAGTTCGCGGTTCTGCACCAGTAAGAATGAATATTGCTTTGCTGTCACCTTTATGTATGACTTACTTAATATATGATGTACGGTCAGCAATTTAATGTAAATTTTAAGACATTTTTTTATGTGAGAAAAGTAGCAAGCGAGCACACAAACCACCTGATGTTGAGGAGTCGCAGCCCATAGACATCCACGTACAACTACAAACGACTGAAATCCTGTCTTAGCTCGAACCTTGAACCTAGATTCGTTTCTACTCTTGGGGACTAAAATGGTCGAATAGCTTCAGTGTAGCCGGCAACCGCACCTCTTCAACCGAAACAAAAGTAATGCTTTACGGCGGATTATGAGGGCGTAAAATAGATGTGAAAAGATTATAAAAAATATTATCCTTTTTTAAGTAAGACACTGTATATTGACTTCCGCCACCAAAGCCGTGGGTAAATACCTTAAATAATTATCATTTATGATCGTTTATAACTATTTAAGAGATTATTATAAGTTCCAAAGCGACGGACAACACGTTATTATAACACGTCTATCCTGTTCCTGAACACTACAATTGTCCGATAGAGTTTTAATTGAGATAGTTCCTGACACGTAACATAAAGACGTGTACATGTTCACAACAGAATGGAAGGAAATAATACGTTTGACATGCAATAGAAGTATGGGTCGACCGGGGAGGCATCTCCGTTGACTTCGTAATACACTGGGAAATAACTCTAGTTTGGTAGTATATTTTTATGTTGGATAAACAGTGTATGGGCGTACAGGCCAGGAACGTGGGCATATACTTCTATTGGCAAACAAAACTAAAGTCTTCTCTGACATCTAGCGTCGGTACTCCTGAGGACTGAAATGTTCGCTTTGTTTGTAAGAGTTGACAACCTCATCTCTCCAACCGCGATTATGAGAGCAGTTATGAGAGCAGCGATAGTACCACCCCGTTCGAAGTGTACTTCTACCAATTTGTAATCTACCTTGGTGACATTTTCTTTACCGGTAAAATTTCGGCTAATAATTTGTATATTACAAGTTTTGAAAAATTAAAACTTTAAACCCATGACTCCCGTGTATGTATGGAATCTTACAAGGGCAGTCCCACTGCTCGATGTGCTGTTCAGACATATTCAAAACCATTGTTTCGTTTAATATGAACGGCGTTAATATCTACGGTGACATAAACGGGTATTCGGTCTTATAATTCGCAATGTTCGACCGAATATCTTATATTAAAAAAGTGGCCGAATGGACCAAATACCGAATAGCAACCTAACATTGTGGCATCTCTACTAATTTGTACACGTCCGCAGCACGTTGAGCCGTTATGTATGCGCCCTAATCTAAGGCCCATAAACGTGAGAGATCGCATGTCCACAAACAATTACTTGGTCCGTTTTAATGGTCTCCTCATTACGAAGCGGGACCGACTTCCATCTTGGCGGGCATTTGTTCAATTTGACAAAATTACCATCAGAGCCGCTCGCGTGCTCCTGCTGAAATAACCGTTTTTGGTAACTACTTTTAAGTACGAAATGAGTCAGATAGCCCACCTGATGGTGAGGTCAGTGCCACCCACGGACTGTAATTAATGTCGTATAATATTATAATGTATATATCATTAGCCTAGCGAAGAGGCAGATGGGTTACCTAATGGAAAGCAGTCACTGTCTCCTGGACATTTGCAATACTAGAGGAGTTGCCGCATTGTTCGCTTTGAAGGAGACCTCTCTCTTTTTTTCTTTGGTTAAGTTTTTACTTACATGGACATAACTGGAACATGGAGACAAAAATTAAATATAGCATTTTATATATAGACTTACATAGGCATCCATTATGTAATTACTGTTATCTCAAAGTATCCTAAACAAATGAAACTTGAGACTGCTCTGGAAGTTACTTTAAATTATTTAAAAAAAACGTTACTTGAAATGGCGGAGCAAAATTAAAGATACCTGAAATCTTAGTCAGGTAAGTAATTTCCATGCAATAGGTAATAATAATCGCTCGTAAAGATAATATTGCAGAGAGATACTCTAACAGGTACAAACAAAGCCACAAGTGCAAAACGATACCCTTGTCGTCGTTGGTTAGAGGCTCACTCGAACGCCCTCGACACAAACACTGTAACTGGTCCCGTCAGGACACCGGCACTCAGTCATGTGGATGATGTTTGCTCGTCTCCTGTGACAACGGTGCGTTTATTTGATTGAAAAAAAAACAAACTGTTTTTTTAAACCTTATATACACAACCTTAGGGTTAGATTTGTAGATCCCTATCGTAATGTTCACTTACTTATGTGTTAGAAAAAAGAGTTAGACTTATTTTCTAAAGGTAACTTTAGGGTCGGGATATCGAAAATGCTCACTTGTTTCATTATTCATTTGTTTGAAAAAAAAACAGAATTATTTTTTAATGTTACAAACGCAACCTTAGGATTGGGATTTCAAAAAATGATTTCGTAGTGCTGACTATTTATTTATTTGTCTGTTTATTTGTTCGTTCGTTTGTTGGTTGGATTCTTCGTTCTTTCATTCATTCATTATCATAGCATAAACAGTAGTAAAAAGGAGGACTTAATGCTAAATGCATTCGATCCTTCCAGTTAAGCAGATAATATCTTTACGTATGCTATATAAGTAGATATATCCTATTCGCAAACTTTCGGGAGTCTAGGTTTAGTGGCTTCGGCTGTACGTTCATCTCTATGTCTATCAGTTTTTACTGTTGTATATATAGATTTAATTCGATCGGCTGACAGTGCAAGTGTTCACGACTCCCGTCTCATTCAATATTATCCTTAATCCTCGTGCTCTTATTGTCAGAGTTCGGGCCAAACCACACTGCATTACTGACTATAGTGTCACATCTAAAATTCAATTTTACAGGAGACGATTTTTAACTTTTTATCGATTGTAACTTTTTAAATAATACGTAATACTGTTACGCCATGTTTTAAGTAAACTAATATTGGAATAATTTATGTAAAAGTATTGCAAGTTTTGAACCAATGTATAAGATATAATCACGTTAAAAAAATGGAAAACTGTATATGTTGAAATGGCAAAAGGACGATTATTTTTTTTCTTATTTTGAAAGAGTAAGAAACGGGCATGCACCTAATGTAAAGTAGTCACTGCAGACCATAGATAACCACGTCCAATCTCAAATAGAACAGAAGTTTTATTTAAGGATGGACGCAGATTTGTTCCTACTCTTGAGGACCAAGACGGTCACCTCTAATAACGTGTATCCGGCAACCACACCTCTCCAACCGAAACACAATACATGAAGAACATGTTGCTTTACGGCGGGTTATGATAACTACTACATTAGGATTTTTCTATTTTTTTATGTCACATTATATTTTTTGTTTTTTTTGCCAAAAAGTAATGTCTGTCTGTGAAAAAACAAAAATAAGTAGCGCGTACACAGTGTGGACAGTAGTGTGGCTAGACCTTCAAAGGACGCAGGACGATGATTTGCAAGAGTGAAGTGCAATTTTACAGATACATATCGCTTAAATAGGTTTTTTACAACAAACATATTCTTCGAGGAAAAACAAATTAACCTCACGCACCGACAGACTGACGGATTTAATTATATACCTACTTGGGGAGGCAAAAACAGTTCGCGTGCGTCGTTACATACATACATTTATTTCAATTTGTATGTTCTTTCCGAGCAGTACTTATTCTGTAATTGCAACTCGATCCCGAATATTGGTGGAGTGATAAAAATGACTTTGAAAACCAAAGCTTTTTGGAACTTTTTTGCTCTTTCGTTGTCTAATTTAATCCTTTTAGTAGTAACTTTGAGAGCGAATGTTTGTTGGAGATACCTCTTTGTACACTTTTGCCTCTTGTCAATTCTGTTTCCCCTTGGCTTTGAACTTTGTACCGTGGGGTCGGATACTTAAAAAAAATAACAATGACTCCCGTATTTGATCGCTGTTGACAAGAGGGCCAGTTCATACTTGCGCAGAGACTGGCCATCGTTAGTACCATGAGAATGCGGCTAGCGTTATAGTACTAGGTGAATATAATGTTTCTTGGTTAATTATATTACGCCTCGGCAAGTGAATAAGGCCTGTCAGTAATCCGTCTGTGCATGTCTTTGACGGATTTAAGGCTTCAAAACATGACGATTGTAGTCAATCGCATTAAATCGATTTTGTATCGATATCGATCGATAACATACTAAATTAACTTTATCAGGATACGTCTGTATATATTTTAAGATAAGGGGAAAACAACCCTCTAGATATAGTGTAACAAAATTTATCCTATATGTAGCCTCAGTTTAAAGGCTCAAAAAATTTAATAAGGTTTTATTCAAACCGTTAAAGTGGTTTTTAATACGGTCACAAATGGACAGACGAAAATTATGCATTTTGTTTTGATTATAGTGACTATTTAGATTTTTCAAAAAATAATTTATATACACGTCTTGTCTTTAGTTGTTTTATACTTTGATCTATGTATAAATGTCAGTTTTTTTTTATTTTGTAAGCAACATATATAGTGAACGAACTTGCAGTCTATCTGATGTTGTCCCCTGACATAGCAAACTGAGATGGAATCCAGAAAAAGAATTGGCGTTCAGCATTTATTTAATTAAAGATCAAAATCAGGTTGGACTTTTAATGTGAAGCAGACTCAGCGACATTTTTTTCATAAATGTAAAAAGAGTAACGAGTGTGCAAGCCATAAAACAGAACTCAAGCTTAACCTGTGCTACTAAGGTATTTACTAAGGTTCCAAACCTACCAAGGTGGTACTTGCAGTTCGCAGTGCATGGACATAATGATCAATCTGTCTTATGAGTTACGTAGACTACTACTCCTAGGCCTGGTGGTACTTGTAAATGTAGCCGGCAACTTATTTATACTCGTAGCATATAGAAATCGTTACAACAATAAGTACAGTTCAGTTGAACTGTTGACGGACTGTCGTCCCGAGATGGTTGGCGAGTTGATCTGCGGGCACCGCGCCGCTCCGTGAATAACAATGTTGTCCGTATGTTGAACCGGCGTGCGTTGTGAATCACAATAGCGCTGCCGGTGGGTCTTGCAGGGTTGCTATATCGTATTTAGGTGCTAATAAATTCATCCGAAGTGGTAGATTATTTAGAGAAAATGACGAAGTTCCGGTTGGTGGTAGAGAAGTTGGAGGCGCGCAACGCAGTTAACTTTAACTCGTTCGCCTTCATAATCCGCATTACTTGTGTTTCGGTTGGAGAGGTGCGGTTGCCGACTACACTTTCAAGCTAGGCGACCATCTTAGTCCTCAGGAGTTGCAACATGTCTCCGTTCAAGCTCAGATAGGATTTCGGTCGTGTTTATGGTTGTACATGGATGTCTATGGACTGCGACTAATTAACATCAGGTGATTTGCATGCTCGTTTGCTACTGTTCTCACATAAAAATATAGTGTAAAAGTTAGTATACTGACAGCCCTGGCGTCGCGTGATCTCTCCCTTCATAAGCTGGAAATATGTACACTATGTGATAAGCCTCAAAATTATTTTAGTGTTTTATGCTCCTCTATTGTTTACAAAGAATTTTATAGACATCTAAATTTTTCTTTGGTGTAAAATATAAATTCCATGTTATTTGTTATTCATCAATATGTTTGATGAATGTTTGAATAATGAATTTTCTACTATTAAGAAATTAACCATGCAGATGCGTTGCTACTCTTGAGGAATGTGATGATTATTTCAATTGTAAGCACACTTCGAACGACGCCCAAAATTGCTTTACGACGGATTTGGATACGATGCTAGAAGACGAGGATGCGGTGTGCGGTAAGGCGGATTTTAAATGCAGGTGATGCCGCGGGGCAAAGTTAGTTAACTACAATATACGTTTGATTTTTTAATAGTAGCACCAAATTTGTGTCTATCTGATGGAAACCACATGGTGGCAGTGACCACGGAAAGTGGTCACTGCCACCATGTACATGGTTATCTGTAATCAACTTCAATGGTCGCCTCATTTGTAAGTGAGCGGGCAAACGCACATTTCTATAGAAACACAAGTAAGCTTCACGCAGGAAAATGATGTGTGTGGTGTGGTACCTTCCCGGTCAAACGGTACAGGTTACGTTGCACAGATTAGATTTCATTTTATAACTTACATAACTTATTTCTAAAAGGTTAAGGTTCTAAAGGTTCATATTTTTCAAAGCTTTACAAATAAATCTTCAAATTTATACATAGATTTATCTAAATTCTTCTCAAACTTGGCCTCTTGTATAAAAACGAAGTAAATAAAATATCAAAAATGTAGCCGTCCGAAAGTCGGAGGCTAGATTTATATGAAAAAAACGTAGTTACGCAACTCACAACACCCGCCGAAGTGACATATTTCAACTTTCTCCGCTGTCGCATGTGTGTGCCTGTTCCACTATCAACGAGTAACTGCAAATCACCAACGCAATAAAATGCGCTTTAGATAGTATATATTACAGGTGGGAGAACCATAGTTCGACCGGAAAGGTACCACCGCCGATCTCATTATCCGCCGTAAAGCATTACTTGTGTTTCGGTTGGAGAGGTGCGGTTGACGGCTACATTTCGAAGCGAGGCGACCATCTTAGTCCTCAGGAGTAGCAACGGACGTGATTGTGTGTGGATGTCTATGGGCTGCGACTACTTAACATCAGGTGGTGTGGACCTGTTTGCTATTCTTCTCACATAACAAAAAAATCTATTACGAATCCCGAGTTCCCTCACTCAACAGAGAGTGAGGGCTTTTTTTTCTGGTTGTGAGAATCATCAAACGATCCCCTCCGCCCGGTCTGGTCCGAGCAAAGAGGTTATTCTTGATGCCCGTAATCCCTCACCCAAAGAGGCACATTATGCCTAGAAGGTGTCGATCCATCAAGCTATTTGTTCCATGAAAATTAGTCATACAGTTTTATTTTTCTTAAACGAGAAAAATGCGTAGCTTCTCGATGATCACTAGTGGCGTAGCAACTCGGAGCGTTCACATTCTGTTTATTAACAGGCGTATACACCTTATGACCTTCCTGGATCCCATTGAGGCGGATAAGAAATCGAATTAATGTTTCTTATGCGTGTGATTTCAGGACATTTTACTCTATTGCAATTATGTATTGGCCAGGCAATTATTGACCGATAGAGTCGTTTCGTGTTGGAATCACGCAGATAGTAAAACAATTGACATCGTATTTTTTTATCTTTTTTTATTTATTTATGAATTAAAAAATTAATTGTTTTTAAGAATTATTAATTAATGTATGTGTTTATTGCATTAATAGATTAATTAAATAATTTATGAATCAATTTATATATTATATTATGAATTGTATTCAAATTTTTTAAACACTTAGTCCTACGTTTTATTAACGCTGCTTGTGACAAGGAGGCTGGTTCATATCTCGCGCAGAGAATTGCGATCGCTATTCAGCGCGATAATCCGACCAGCGTTCCTGTCACCTTGCCGCATCGATACGATCACACGATGAACGACGTATGTTAAGCTTTAATTATAATTCGTTTTAAGGTATTTCATTCCACGTTACATTTGTAATTATTATTATTGTAAATATATCGCTACTTAAAAATAAATGGCTACAACGCGAGTGGACCTAATTTTACGGGAGAGCCATTTAAAGTTTTCAAAATCAGTTCTTGTATAATTA
>DWON01000971.1:0-27472 GCA_018251015.1 Phocides pigmalion okeechobee | reverse complement strand
CTTGTATAATTGCTCTGTAATTTTAAAACTGATAAATAGGTGTTATACACTGTTAGAAAGATATTTTTATTCTGCTTGTAATGGTTGAATGGTTAATTCGGATATGTGACCGACAAAATTAAAATTTTTACAATAAAAAGGATTTTGAATATTTTTGATTTGTGGCCCTTTTATTTTAAAGTAGCGATTATATGTACATATGTATATAAACAGAAATAAGTCTATTTAAAGTAATATTTAAAATTTTATTTGGAAAATGCTAACCATTTATAGGAAATTATACTACGTACTCGTATAACTATTTATATAAACTTTATTTCAAAAATCAGCCAGTTTTATTACGATAAGTTTAAGACGTTGATTTCTAGAAGAAAACTTTAAACTAACCTTTAGGAAATTATTTATAGGAAATTATACTACGTACTCGTATAACTATTTATATAAACTTTATTTCAAAAATAAATTATTATAAAATGTTCATTACGGTACCCGTTACATAGTAACAATTTATTATTAGTTACATTAAGCTTGGTACGTTTACAGATTGCTTCTTTAAGAGTTACGTCGCGTAGCGTAATACAATGCGTAACTATCACGTTTGGACATAGCGTAATACAATGCGTAACTATCACGTTTGGACATAGCGTAATACAATGCGTAACTATCACGTTTGGACGTAGCGTAATACAATGCGTAACTATCACGTTTGGACGAAGAAAAAGCGCAATATTCATACAAAACAGTTTTACTCGATCAAATAATATTGAGTTTAACTACTAAAAATTATGGAACACGCAATACTTATTAGAAACCCAAATAATTTTGACTTCAGGTACTAAAAAATCTGTAATGCGCAATTCTTATACAAAACAATTTTATTTGTTCAAATAATTTTGACTTCAAGTACTTAGAAATTGTTTAATATGCAATACTTACAAAAACATTCTCACTGGCTCAAATGTTTTTTACTAAAAATTATACCCAGTACTTATACAAAACATTTTCACTCAATTCAATATTTTGAATTCCTGCTTGCTGTATTTTACATTCATGTAAAGTAAAAACAATTTACAAATTATATATGCCATCCGGGGCTTCTGTTTGCGTCATGGTGGCCAGAACGTTGAAGGTTTTCTCGTTGTGTGACCGGAATTATTTGAGGAAGTAGCTGCCAGTCAGGTCACATAATACGACGAGGAGTACTGGACACGTCTTTTCGTCTTTTCATTTCAACCACAACTGAACACTGGCACATTGCCACTGACCACTTGGGTCTGAGTGGCAATGTTACGGACCCAATGTTTCGGTTACAAGTGTCCAAAATACAATATTTTGTTAGAAGAGAATATTTGTGAAACAAAGTATTTTTTTAACAAATGAATAATCTTTAATAATAAAAGAGTATTTGTGAAAGAAAATAACATTAATATATTATTTTTTAACAAATAAGGTGACAGGTATATTTATTTTAAGCAAATGAAAATTATACATTCAGGCGCAAGCGCAAGAAGTACGTTATTATCTTAATATATAAAAATGAATGTTTGTCTGTATGTCCTTTATAGAATCGTAAACTATGCATTTGATCATATGATGATCTTTAGCAAAGTTGTTGTGCCTGAGCCCACGAAGGTTTCTGAGTTGGTACGCCCAATTTTCGACAGATGGTGCCACTGCCATTCCAATAAATTTCATATATTTAAGTGACAGTTAAAACAGCGAACGAATGACGACGTTTCGAGACAAAATAAATGCGGACGAACTCGCGGGCTCAGCTAGTTTCTAATAGAAGAGTATTTGAAAAACAAAATAACATTAGTAAATATTTTTTAAAATAACTGAAGTGATAGATTTGTTTAATAATATACAAAGAAAAAAATGATAGATTCTTTAGCTATATCTCTGATCATCAGACCTTACTGTTATATCGGAATTAAGAAATAAACAATTATAGTTACACTTCAAACAATCCTGCTTATAAACAATATTTTCCAATCATGTACATGTTTTGAAATAGTTCGTTGTCGTTAATTGTCGCAATCTAAGCTTATTTGACAGGCAAACCCGCATTTTGCTACTGATTTATAAATTTGAATATTGTATCACATCATTGAAGATGCTTCATGAATATGTAATGAAGGAAGTGTCAGAGTACATAAACGTTGGAAGTAATTCTAACACTTTGGTATATTGTATTCTCGTGAACTGTTCTCGGCGCCGCGATATTTTCAAAAATAATTCTAATACGTTTTACCGTCTATCTTTGCGTATCTAGTTTTTACCCGCGGCTTCGCTCGCATTGAAGCCTTTAAATAAGTGTCAAAGATCATTGCAGCGAGCAATAATAAAAACAATAAAGTGGTTGGTACCTAACTTAAAAAAAAAAAACAAATAATTTAAATCACAAACACATTAAAACACAAACGTGGAATCCAGTGGTTAGTTTATGTAAATCACAAATAGTACAAATTTCAGTGCGTAAAGATACAATTAGTGTTGTGTGTATATGGAACGCAAAAACGAAAAACGAATTAGACGTAAGGTAGATAGATTAATCTGTCACTAGCAGCTATCAACAGTTTCACCCCCCCCCCCCCCCCCCACCGCAGTTCCACCGTGACCACTGGTTCAAAATATAGGCAATAAAAAATCAAAAATCGTTAATCGTGAGTACCCGCCATATAAGACAATGTATGGATTCAGCGATAATATCAGTTTAAAATCGTATATTTTTAAGATATTTTTTTAAAACAAAAGTATCCTATGTCCTTTTGAATACCTCTCAGAATATGTGTACAAAGTTTCATGATAATCGGTTGAGTACTTTTGGCGTGAAAGCATAACAAACAAATTTACTTTCTCATTTATAATATTAGTATGGATCAATGTTGTATCTACGCATTTAATAATCTAAATATAACATTGAAGCGAGGCGACCGTCTTAGTCCTCAGGAGTAGCAACTTATCTAAGTTTGAGCTCAGATAGGATTTCGGTCGTGTTTGTTGTTGTACGTGAATGTGTACGGGCTGCGACTACTTAACATTAGGTGGTTTGGTTAACTATACTTAGTATAGTTATAGTATATATAGTACAAAAAATAAAAACATAAAGAGCACTATCAACACCAACTTATCATAAATGACCACTTGCCCTGTGGGGTACAACACAGGCGGCGCAACGCGCTTGTGGCTTGTACACACCTGTGTTGTACGTACAAATCTGTACAAATTACGGGCGAATAAAAGTGCTACGTTTCCGTTAGCGCTAGAAGACTGGGGGCGGACATTACGTCTGTGTATTCGTAGATGATACACAGATGCTAAAAAATACAATATTTCAATGTCTTGTCGGCGCATCTTCAGTCTAGAGAAATAAGCTCTAGTTTAATACCGCCTCCCTGATCCGATCTGATATATGAGCGCCGTAATCAAATTTTTAATTAATTATGTACAACTTATTTCATCTCTCGTTAGTCGTCTCTTGATGATTTGATAGTTTACTGATTCGTTCATTGATAATTTTGCAAGGTACGACCTGTATAATTCGAGGGGAGATACCATTGCCATATGCCACAGCGATGCTTGGGGTACTTCTACTTTCCACCAGCTTTACTATCTGAAACTCAGAATATTTTTAATGGTACTTCCACTTTCGAACCGCCGTACCTCTTGAGAAACTTCGACTTTCAGTTTTTTATATGAAACGAACTTAAAGGCCACTTAATAACGCATCATGGACATTTAGATACAATGTCAAAAAGGACTGAAGTTATCTCAGAGACTACTACTGAAGACGTTGCTACTCGTAAAGACTAATATGGACACCTCATTCGAGAAGCATAATAAGTAGTCATTTCAATGAAACGCAAGAATTGCTTTTTTATGTAAGAAGAGTTACATACGAGCATACAAACCACCTGATGTAAAGTAGTAACCCATAAAAATTCATGTACAACCACGAGCAGGACTGAAATCCTATCCGAACTCGAACATAGATACGTTGCTGCTTCCGAAGACTAAGATGGTCACCTCATTTGGAAGTGTGGCCAAGAACCGCACCTGTCCAACCGCAATACAAGTAATGCTTTACGACGGATTATGAAGGCGGCCGTGGTACCTCCCCATTCAAACTATAGTTCTCCTAGCTTTAAAAACGCTTGAAAATCTTGCTCACGCTAGAACTGAATGTGATGGTGATACGTCCCCCGTCACACTGTTCTACCTTCTCTAGAACCACCAGTTACTCCAACGCTTCCATATGCTAGTACTGTTATGAGAGTTTATATCCATCACCTACATCAGATGTCAGCAACATTTTAGACGGAAAAGCCAAAAGTTGCAATATGAATATTTTCCCATATTTTAAAGAGCCACTAAAAATTTATTAAAGCAATTTTACGTCCATCTTTATGTTTAGATTTCAACGCAACGTTGGCTTACACTACATTTATTTAAAAAAATATAACCAAAGTCGCGGCCACGTCTAGTATTCATATAAAACCTTACAATTGTTTTATCAGAAAACATATTTTAGTTATAAAATAATAATAATATTAAAATTGATACAATTTCAGAATATAAAGTAGATAGTTATATCTATGGGTACATTTTGAGGGTTTTCACAATAAAATATTTTATTTATTTGTAACTTTAAGCCAATACTTTTCATTCAAAGAGCCGAATGCTCGCGAGCCGCAGGTTGCCGACCTCTGACCTAAATGATTTGGTCCATGACCGTTTACCGTCCACTCATCTCTGAACATAAAAAAGAAGACATACTATATAGGAAACCCTCGTTATTAATTATATAACTGGTTTTTGTTTGAGCTGAGCTGAGCCAAACTGAGCTCAGCTGAGCGGAGCTTTTTTAAGTTTTGTTATTTGTGAGTTTATTAATTGATTCCACCCATTCAAGCAGGATATACGAAGTTAGAGTCCCTGAGAAGCAACTTAGCAATTTTCAAGTTATGCGTATTAGAATAATTATCATTTGCTGTAACGGAAAAGAAAAATATCGTGTGGAGAACTAAAACCCTGAGATTTCTTCATAAAGTTTTTACAGGTGTTTAAAGCCTACTAATCGGCACTTGGCCTTAGTGGACTTATGGTCTATTACTTCGTATTCTGAGAGCGAACCATGAAGTAATGAGACTTTAATGACTTGATCGTATTGATTCGCTTGCGAAAGATAAATAATATCTTTCTAGTCTTAGTAAGAACCTTTTAATAGATTGCTTTTCGATACGTTATAAATAGATGAATACAAAGAGCTCGGTCCAGGGCATTGGGAAGATAATCGATATCGAAGCTGGAAGGTATGCGCATGTCAAAACTTCCCCCTACCCCTATGCATTCACGCCTTATGACCTATTTCAGGAGTCCCGTTACACGCGGCCGAACGAATTTATAATATAAACGAGACGCGAAAGCAAATCTAACACCTGTTGGAAATCGTCTCAGCGGTTCATGGTCTTATAAAACACTCCAAGTGTCTATTGCGTCGTAGTTTTAAAATCAGCGGTTCAATATAGCTAAAGTCATTCGTGCGCATGCGTCAATTATTGGAGTGAGGTCCAACCAATCTAGAGTCACTTGCGCTGCGCTCGTGTTACCGGACGTGCATTGTGCAACTAGTATCAATTCCCTTAATAATCGACCTTACTACATTCCCTGTTCGGGATTGCTGAAGTTGCTAGTGTTTTCTACTAGGAGTGATATATACGTAGTCATGCCTAAAGAAAGTCAACCTCCTAGCCGACAAGGAGAGCGTGGGGACAATAGGCCGTACGTTGTTGTCCGTGCTCCAAGATCCCTGCGCAATCGTCCGAACCGGTAAGCAAGATCCTGCAAAATTAAGTTCTTTGTCCTGTTGTTTTTATAATCATATGAGAGTCTTGGCACATACGAATTATGGAATTCAAAATTCAATTCATTATACACTTGTTGCTATAAGTTCAGTTTATTGGCTTTGAGCGTCCTTTAATTTAAAAAATTGAAAAAATTAACGAAAAAATCTCGACTTGTCGTCAAAGACTTATAAACTTTTACGACTTCATTTAAAAAAAATATATTTTTGATATTTTATATGCTTGTAAGTGTTTATTGGTACGGATCTTCATATTTTTATCGGATCATAGGAAGGGGTCGATGTACCAGTATGGTGCCGAACAAAGGCTTTGTTGTTTTCGGAGGGTGGGGGTGGGGGGGGGGGGGAGCGGAAGATATAGACAATGGAATACGAAATATATTTATTTAACAAATAAACCTAAATATTTAGGTGAATATTAAAAAGAGGAAATATTTCTTTCTTTGTTCATTATCGATAAACTCAAAAACTGAACCGAATTATTTTTTTAAACTATACGAATTCTACATAATTCAGCAACAAAGACTTTTTTAGTAATAAGTTTTCAGTGGCACCGGCAGAAATACGTTTTCAGCAATTCAGAAGAATCGTCGCAGATGCCTCATCCACGTGTGCTCACCTAACGTTTTGTCACACATCTACATATATGTATCAATATAAATCATTGGTTTTCAGTAGGTTTAAGTAAACTCCACAACAATATATTCTTATTTAATACAATCGTACAAGAGCAGGATATAACTAGCTTCAGACAAATAAATTATAATATTAGACTATACATTGTCTGCGAAATAAGCTTAAATACCTGCTGAAGCTGGAGTAACAACACTTGATTATAAATAATATTTGTTCTAAAAACCTAAAGCTACTATAATGATATTTATCATTGCTCAATTATTGATTAATATACTATACGTATATATGATACATTCTATGGAGAATAAATATCTTTTAATGGGAGCGTCGCAATCATTCTGGCATTAAATCTGAAGAACATAAAATTACTTGTTGCCTTGTTCAAACAACACAAACAAGATTAACCATGACTACAAGCGATGCAACTAGTTATAAATTACTCGGTATATATTAAAACGGATAAACAAACAAAGCAATATACTTACAAATACGAATAATAATAAGGATTCGACTATATTTTGTACATTTTATTTGCAAATGATAATATAAAATATAGCATTATGTAGGGTAATTATCAGATTAGCAAATTATTTTTCTACATTCCAAGTGGATATGAAATATATATCTCAAAAGATGAGAATACATATTTTTGTAAATTATGACGACAAATGAATAGCCCTTTGAAGCTAAAATATCATATTCAAAGAATGAAGATGGAGACTTTTATTTCTAAAAGATTTGACAACAACAAAACAAGTTTCTGACAATGAAGATGGTTATCTGATAAATAAGCGAGCTCGCTATCATAACTCGTGTGTGATGTCACAAATTTAAATGAGCACCAATTGTTGCTTAAAATAAACTCAACTTAAAATAAGGTCGCAATGGTACATGAAAATTACCTATTAAAATATAAAATTATAACTATCTGCAGTTAATTTCAAAATGACCAACATTGACTAAGCTAAGAAAACTAAAGTATCTTTAATTTCTGATCATTATTTTTATATAAAAAAAATATAAGAAGTAATCAATTTATATAAGTTATTTTACAGAATATGCAATTAGCAAACTATTTTCTAAAGTACTCCACAAGGGATAACTAACACCGATAAACATCTATACTCAACCTCATAAAGATACCAGAACAATCACATATGCCTTACTAGTCCTGACGATTAGTCGGAATGAGTCGTAAAATGTCTCTTTTTATACTTTTCAACTCTTCTCCATACTATTCAAACCTATAGGTAAAATGCTCTTAACATTGCCATTATGAATTAGAAATAGGTGGACCGCAGATACCTCCAGAGTCGAGCCTACAAAGGTTCGGTTGAATGTAATGTAATCTAGAAAATAACCTCTGAGTTGCTACAGGGGAAGACAATGATTTACATTTCATTGTTGCTCTGCTTTTCTATATCATAATGTGTAACTACTAAAGTTACTATGTAACATATATTTTTGACACACATTGATTACATTTTTAATTATGATCAACTAATTAAACAAATTTGGTACAACTTATTCTATTCCGAAAATATCTAGCATTTGTGTGTAACTATCGAAAAGTCATGTACGAGTTTCTATGAGAAGAGAGCTGAGTATTCAATAATATAAATCACGAACTCCGTGTTACCTAGGACGCGTATATAGGGCAAAGGAAATCAATACAGCCGCTTTGAATTTATCATGCGCAGGCTAGTTCCCCCCGCGCGTACCTAGCATCTCCCCTGTGTGCTATTTTAAACCAGATAGCGCTGAAAATCTAAAGGTCAATGAAACCTTTTGCAGAACCTGGAAATTGGTCTCGTTTTAAATACGACTTTAACTATATGACCTCAATTAAATTGAAGTTCTGTTTTCTACCTTATGAAGGGCAATTCTTTCAAACATATTTTAATTTGTATCTCAATATTCCCGGATATATTACTCAATTCTAATTTGAACATAATTTATACAAAATTGAATTCCTTAGTTTTATTTAAAAGTATTATTTTCTCATTAAATTATAAATATTAAAAAAAGTTCTACGATCATATCGTCTTAGGACTTTTTCACTATACAATACGACAATCACGTGTTGCTTTGTATAATTATTTGAATAATAATTTATTATTATCAAAGGTAGGAAAGAAAAGAAAAAATAATTATATTATGTATCTTGACCTGTGACCTTTCTTTGTTTGTTATCAGGGACGGCTGGGAGCCTGCTGAAATGGCGTTGGCCCGGGAGCGCCAATCGCGGGGCGCACGCCTGCGCCCTCGTAGCGCCCAAGAGCGGGAGGAACGGGCCGCGGCGATCCAGGCCGAAAATGCAATGGCAGTGCTAGTTGCTGCTGCGGATCCAAATGCGGAAGTTGACGAAGGGGATAACGAGCCTGCAGCTATGGAGATTGTTGCAGCTGCAGTGGAAGTTGTTGCCGCTGCGGTAGAAGCAGTGGCTGCTGAAGAGCCAGTTGCCCCTCCTCCGCCGGCAATCGATGGGCACCAGGCCCCAGTTGAGAACGCTGTGCCAGCGCCTGAACCCAATCAATTGGCTCCGACTCTGGATGGCGTAGTGCAGGCCAGACCGGATAACGGAGCCCCTACTTGCGGTGATGCTTCCGATGATGTGATTAACACCACCAGCATTGGTTTGGACGTCGCTGGGATCTCCGGTGCACCCGTGGACTTACCCATCAGTGTGATCCCGAGTACTGAGTCTAGCGTTGAGACATCCAACTTGGACTCAGATCCAGAGGGCGCCTAAGTCCACAGTAAACAGTTGAGCTGCAAGGGTATCGTCGGTTGTGTGCGACTCTATCATCACCTCTGAGTCTCCCGCTCCAAGCCCCATTGTATCATCTTAAAGTCAAATACCACCAAATATACCGAAGAACATGCTGATACCTTGCAGCTCTATCACATTTTACATTTCTATTTCTGCACCTGCTTTTATCATCGCTACGAAGGAGTCGGCCCAACATATTAATTTAACCACCAAACTTTTGAAAAGCAGACTTGTCTACGTTGCCACATAAAAAATTAAATATGATTACGGGCCCTTCATCCATAACTTTTTTTTGTCAAGCATCCGCAAACATTGGAAGTCCTATTCTGCTGGAAACTTTGTTTGGACATTATTCGCCGGAGTCATTTACGTCGAATACGTGGTCAAGCTATTGAAGGATTGAACACAATAAGAATCGATTTCAAGATTTTGCACAGACTCATACCCTTACGAAAAAGTAGTTTAAGATTTACTACTAGGTACTGTCAAAAATGATCAAGACCTCTCTCTTAACGAACAAGTGATTGTAGCTATCCACATCACAGTAGATGACCAAGTCCACAACGGCAACGAGTATAACGAGATATGGCGTATTTCGTCAATGGGATATCAGCAACAACGGAAATCTGGTTAGTTATTTTTATTTAAATGACGGAAAATATCAAATTGGCTTTACTTTGTTTAAACCAAGACATATATTAATTATATTATTTCACTTGAGAGTACTGGTACACATATATGTATTGCCAACGAGCCTTATCATGTCGTGAACACAGCATGGCTCGAAATAACTTAAAAATACTTTGAAAAGGCTAATCATTTCAGGATTGCTAGGGTTGTCAATACCTATTTTTTATATATTTTTATAAAATGTGAAATATAACATTAAAGTAAAATGATAAATATAAATAAAGAAAGAAAATACGTTTTTATGAATAAAAATCATTAACTTAGGCTGTTTTTTTCCAAAGGTTTGGTGATCACGCAACCCAGTTCCGGTTTGATGGCCCTGCTCACCTTTTACGTGTAAGTATAACTTTTTTTTACGTACGATAATTATATCAAGAAGTGATGTAACGAATATTCGTATCCGCATTCGTATTCGCGAATATTTGCATAGTTCTTGACATTCGCATTATAATGTATATTCGCAATTAATTTACGCCAATGTTTCGTAAATGTATTCAACAGGCAAAAAAAGAAACTTTAGTACCTTTGAAAAAAAAGAATCGAATTAATAATGATAAACTCTCGAGCTGATTACAATTTTTTAATTTTAAAATCTTTTGTAGTAAAAAATCTAATTAAAAATAATAATTATCTCTCTCGCGCTGGTTATCACCTACTTTAGCATCGACTCGGCCATGTACAGCAGAAACATGGCCAAAAGGAAATACGAAGTCTCTGTAACATTTTGCACTTATTTTATTTCAAAGTCAACATTAGCATTTGCATTCGCATTCGCAAATATTTGAGATAAACATTCGGATTTGCGTTCACGATCGCGAATTAAAAAATCTGACATTCGTTACATCACTAATATCTATCATACCAATGTATTCATTACCCACAATTTATTTAAGCACAGATGGTAACTAAAACACACACTAATTGGGTCGAATGTATTCATCAATGTAGTGTGTTATACCACGCCTCATTTGCCAATCTTCAATCGTAAATGCGATTTAATTGACACAAAAATAAATCAGTCAAATAAATTTTAACTACTAGAAAAACTCTAAATAATTTACTTCACGCTGAATCCTTTACATAACTGCAACGAAAGTGGAGAACGAAGTAAGTTTTAAAATATAACTACATGGGTGTTCACTACATCCCGGTCGTGACGTCATATTTATACTAATATGCTATAGGTATTACTCAAAAATGTTACTTTTGAACTTTTATATTTGACTGATTTACTTTATCACATTAGTCTTTTATTTTTATCATTTAAATCTAGCTGCTAGCGATGACTGTGTGCCTAAATCGAGAAAGCGACTTTCATTATCATTTTTCATTTCTCTTTCGATGTCGTACATTTTCAGATTACGTTAGCGAAGCAGCGTAAATATTTGTTAACTCTACAAACAATGTAACAACAAACTAAGAGCTTACAGTTTCAAGATTAGGACAGTAATGAAAAATTTGTTCAAAATCTAAATAGGACAACAAAGATACTAGTAGTCCAGAACATTATATATTATTTACAGACAGAACAGAACATTATATATTATTTGAAAACAGAATTATCCTGTGTACAAATAAGCTCCATTTTGAAATTTCCGCATTCGACAGTCGTTTTTATAGATCATGTTGTGTTTGTGCGAGTTTTTACTGCTTGGTATTTAAAGCGAATGATTCAGATCGACTACATGATGTTATGATAATTTGGAAGATCATTTACTATATTTTAAGATATTCAAAAAGTACACAAACCAAATATTACACATAAAAACTTGAATTCATAACATTAGATTGGTAAAACTTCAAAGATCCGTTGAGTACGTAATACAGATTTTAAATGAAGATTGTATATTTTATCCTATAGCACCTGCTGAGTTTTCTGTAGCATCTGCTGAGTTCAGTGCGTTCTTTAAAATTTTACATCAACATTATTTTTACTAGAATATACTGCTTGCTACTATCAGAAGTTTACCTTTTTGACCCATCATAATTCCCTTATTCTTATCAAAGGGTAAAACACCGATAATCATCCTTACCATCACTTTTTTAAACTTTTAAAATCGATGTCTTAAGAGCGTAATATCTTACAAATACTGTATGTGGATTCAAAATATGAATAATTCTATATTAATTGCTAGAGAATTGGAGGATAATACTTCAATTTCAATTCATAAAGCATTGCCTCTTTTGTTCCGAAATACAAAAAATCGAAGCAATAATATATGTTAAAAATATTTAAGTGGGTAATAAGATCTCCGGAAAAAATAGTATTGTTATACGGGCAGTTCTCTTTGTACATAGATTTATTTCCGTATATGACAATATAACTTTATCACAATAACATTACCCAGCGCGTTTACGACTCGCGATAAGTGGGGACTACATAAACAGAAAGCTGCCTCTAGATTTTTATAGATGAGTCAAGAAATTACAACGCCTTGTTTAAATCCTGTTGTAATCCAGTAATCCTAAGGCTTATACACAACAGTATTAAGCTGAGCGTGAAATAATTACAAAGTAATTCCACGTCTTAGCCATGCAGCGGACTGCGATATTGACTGAGCGTTGAAATTATGAGCGAATCGTTGAGCCATTGAATAATTTGTTATAAACCTTGTACTGTTTGACCGAAGATGTACCGCTATACTCGTGCTCGCGTTAAGCTTACTTTCCATCCGGTAGAACATTTTTCTTTTCTTTAAGCTCCCTTACAAAAAGTCACCTTAGTCCTCAGGACAGTCACGCATCTATGATCAACTTCAAGTGAGAATATTGTTCATAATGGATCAGGTGGACTAGTCGTTTTCAATTTCAGTTAAATAAAATGCGTTTAAGATTGACAAACGTACTATTAGTTTGTGGCTGCTATGCGATGACGCAGATTAAGCATAGGAATTGTGCACGCGCAATGCGTTGATTACGTTATTTATATGTGATCGCTTCGCTTAATATCACTTTAAATAATGTTGTACTGCATACTTTTCCATCTACAAATTCCATCTTGTCTTTTCTTTTCTGTTCTGCGCTTCTCTTTTCTCTTCTTTTCTATTCTTTTCTTTTCTTTTTTTTACTTTGTATTTTTTCCTAGCAAGCCTTTTTTAATAACTCTTCCCTTTGTTTTATTTTAATATATTTCGTGTCATATAATATTTTATGGGTGAAAGCCTAATAACTACTACTACTACTACTACTACTACTACTACTACTACTACTACTACTACTACTACTACATGCAACACAATAAATTATTGTGTTCTGAAGATCTCAATCCTTCGATCAGATGGATTACGAGATATCTTCTTCAAATCGATTTATTTCTCAAATTTCAGATACCGTTGCGTCGCAGATGGCCGAAAAAGAAGAGAGAATGGATCAGCAAGGCATCCTAGCAGGAATCTGAAACTCTTATGCCAGCGGACTACAGTCAAGAAATCGAGATTACTGAAAATAGTAAATACCTAGGGATTTAATAACTGGCAGTGGAAAGCATTTGCAATGACTGCAGAAGGATTAATAACTTAGAATGACCACTTGTAGAGCTTGATGGCAGTATTCGACAAAAATGAAAACCTGGCGTCTAGTAATAGTCGCTTTCTGTTGTGGAATCTTTGCATTGTATTTAGTTATTATATGAAATCTATCTCTCTACTGTAATGCGAAGGAGCGGCGCATTTCTAAAAAAAATATTAATCTTTTAGGATAAGACGTAGTGAATTCTTATTGAAGAATATATTGGTGTCTATATACTTTATATCTAATATTCGTGACTAACTTCATATTATTTAGAGTAATAGATTTTGATCAATCTCAATGTAATATCTTTTTTGAAAATTATAGAATTTTTCAGGGCAAAAACTTATATTTTAAACACGTTCGTACAATTTACTAACATTATTGAGTCCATTTATAATCATATACGATCCAATTTTTTTATCCCTAATTCATTACAACTATGTGATTATGTTCAACCCTGTTATCTACCTTTAACAAAATCTATTCCTATTGTACTATCGTGCCAATCCAAAACCCTGCAACTTTCAAAAATGACATTTGTGAACTCATTTGTCATTTTTGAAAATTGCAGTGTTTTGGATTGACACGATAGAGTCATTAAAACATTTCTACTACTTTTGGTAACTTTTAAATTTAAATTTCGAATATATTTTATATTTTTTCAACTTTTACATTTGAGATTTTTGAAAAGCTTTTTACATACGCTTCTTCTCAAACTGCAGATGCATTTTTGAATTGAAAAAAGTGGAACTCGCCTAAATTATCTTTTTTAATTTGAGTTTCACTTTCTCCATTGCTATTTATGGTTCCTGAAGCCACATATTTACTTGGTCTCAAAACTTATTGACATTTTCGACTTCAAAGCTCAAATAATCATCTGAAAGTCTTCCACGTGACTAAAATTCCATGCTTTGCCAAACTTAGTTCAGAATTGGTATAATGAGATATTGTTAGTAATAATTTGCAAGGTAGAACAACAGTTCGACTGCGGAGGTACCACCGCCGACCTCATAATCCGCCATAAGGCAGTTCTTGTGTCGGCGGAGAGGTACCATTGCCGGCACTTAAAATATAGACGACCATCAGTCCTTAGGAGTAGCAACGTACCTTCTTACGCTCTGATAAGTCTTCATTCCTGTTTGAGATGGTATGTGGATGTCCATGGGCTGCAACGACTACTTAACGTCCAGTAGCTTGCATGCTCATTTGCTACTCTCGTCACAAAAAACTGGAATGGTCTCAAACGTTCTGCCTCTTTCTACCACAGGATCCATAACACATTCTGTGACTCCGCAAAACATTTCGCACAGAAAATAGCACAACATAATTTGTAATTTCATTTGCAATCAAATCGCCGTGAGGTCGCGGCCTTAGAAGAATACGGCCTCCCCTAATCTTACCCGCGGGACCCGTAAAAGGCGGAAGAGGGAATAGAGGGAGGGTGGGAGGTACTCGTAGACCACCAAGTGCCATTAAAGTACTCGTCAAAATATTAATAAACTGGTTGCTTCTGTTTCACTCGACGGTAGCCCCTGTCGACTGGAATTGAAGCGGCTAGGATTTTGACGACCGGTTTTTTGGCATGTACATTTGTAAGTACGCTTCGTAGGGGAATAGTAGGCTCTGTGTATTTTACGTATTTGGGTGTGATCCGTACTTGTGAATATAGAATAAACGGCTCGTGTCAAAGTACGTATTTTACGCCTGGATCGATGGATGTCAAAATAATAATAACAATGTTATTATTACGTACATATGTACTTGAGAAGCGTGGTTTGTTACCAAGCGGTTTGGTAATCACAATGATGATAAGGAAGCTGTGCGGAATGTTAAATAGACAAGCACTCCCGTTTCATAGTGAACAAAACGCGACAAAACACGAATTTTGATAAAATCTCCATGTTATGAAAGCAATGAGTAGAGGTTTCGATTTATCGATGTTAAAACTGTTTGTCTAATTGTTGTTCATTAGAGCCATGTCGTAACAAGATCCCTTTCCGAGTAGCAGTAATTACAATAGTCAAGTTTTCACTTAATATGTGTATCGATGTCGTGTTTTCAGATAATCCATAGGTTAAGGTCGCATATAGTAACCTTCTAAAAAGGTTTTGTTCTTAGAATATGGAAAATATAGACGACACTTGCCAATGTATTCTATTTCCAAATGCCCTCATCTGCATTGAACTTGTTACAGCATTGTCGAACGTGTGACGCATTGCATTGCAAGATACGTAACGACAAACAATGAAATTGATTAAAAAAGTAAAGAAAACAGCTGCACATATTCCAAACTATTACTATTCTGTATATTTTTTATATTCTAAGATTTCCTATTATTTGTACGGGAGTGCGATTACTTTCACACAAATTTTATCTAAGAATTATATTCCCATTACTTAGAACGGTAATTATATCTAACATGAAAAACGTAAAACGTTTGAAAATATAAAACGAATCATTTATTTAATAGACAACAAGAGCTTTTGTAATTGAATTTATCTATTCAAAATAATTTTAGAAATATATAATACACTTCTAATGTACATACATGTACTTGTAAGAAGATAAAATTTTGAAAATTACATATGGGAGTTCTTGCATTTATCAGCGTCATGATCCACAACGATCTTGTATCTTGGCTGAAGAAGTATGGTTCAAGTAACGTAACTTTTATCCATTGTAAGGACTGATATAATACTAACATCATCATCATCGATCCGCTAACCTTCCGGAAACTCCTCATTAACGCTGCCCCGCAACCACTGTGCGGACGCCTGACCCGCGATGTAAAGCCATCCCAGCGGGACCGCCGGCTAATGCGTAGCTTGGGCTCGCGGGCTGTACCACTCGCCGGCATCGGACGGGACCAGCTGGCGGACGACGTCGCAGCGGGAGTTGAGCATGCCGGTGGGATGATCCCGAGTGGGCGAGGGTTACTATTGTTAGGCCAGGGGCAACCTCGAATTCAGGCCCAAGCAAAGAGGATTTTCCCCGAGACCCGCATTCCCCCGCCCAAAGAGGCTGGGACGCCCCCTGATGATGATATCACTTTTACAAGAAGTCATTTGTAAAAGTGACTATTATCTCAGTCCTTAGGAGTAGCAACGTACTTAATAATCCAGTCCTGTTTGAAATTGGATGTTGGGACCCACGAGCTGCCACGACCATTAACACTTTGACTGCGGTGTTCATAGTCAGGTCGGGTCACCGTTGCGGGAAGCGACACTAAACTGGAGCACATTTGTCTAGACTGAAAATGCGCCAACATTCACTGAAAGCCTCTGTGTATCGTCAACGAATACATAAACGTAATGTCCGTTCCCAGCCTTGTAGCGCCGACGTAAACAGCAATTTTATCCGCCCGTAATCTACACAGATCTGTACGTACAAAACAGGTGCCGTACGCAAGGGCGTTGCGCCGCGCAATACACAGCAGTCTTGGACGCCGCGGGGAAAGTGTTAAAAGTCAGGTTGCGTGCATTTGCTACTCTTCTAAAAGAACGATGTAATAAAATGTTTGCTGGCAAAACCATTAACTTCAGATCAGCCATCTTCATTCCAACCTGATAAATGTAGGATTTCGGTTCGTAGAAGAAAACGTAAAACTAACATTGAGACTTTGGTCTTCAGCTTGATTTACTCATTAATTTTGAATGAATAACGGAAAAATCCAAGTAGATTTTCGTAAAGAAAAGTCTAAATCGAACCAATAAAAATAGTATAGTTGTTGTCTTATGCGTTGTAGCAGCAACAGCTGATGTAAACGCAATCAACAGTTATTAACAAAGACCTTTTTTGGAAGTGCGATATCAAAGTTCAAATTTGCACAATATAATTCGCAAACACTCGAGTATGACCTATACAAAATATTCTTAGGAACAGCTGGGGCTACTCAAACAGTAGAATCACCGATCTTTCTCAAGCTCTATTATTGTTTGTTTTAAGACCAGTTAAAATCTTTATTTTTTGGAAAAAACAATAGACTAATTATGACTAAGCAAGATAATATTTTAGAGGAGAAACAAACGCGCTATCTAACTAATACTTCTAAGTGGCTAAGTCAATCGGAACCAAGATAGCATTCGTAACAATAAAAAAGAGTTGGTTCACATATTATGTAACACATAAAAGATGGTGGTATTGATTAAAGAAACCCTATTGTGATCTTTGGAAGAGACTCATTACGATTGCGCGTATTGCCGAATCATTAAGAAGACTTAAAAGAAGTTTATTCTGATCAAACCAGGATCTAGTAGCAGTAACAGCTGAATTCTGAGAATGTCTAAAATTTCACTTACAATTGCACACCCTCTGAAGCGTCTAGACCATGCACACGTAAATGTCTTTGCCCTATGGCCTAGTTAAGACTTGTACGGTATCGATTTTTTTTTATTTAACTGGCATAACTATGTTGCCAAATAAATATTAAGTCTCTTTGATGTTATAAACGATAACCGTTTTATCCTACTTCATTAATATTAGATGGGTCGGTTTGAGGGAAGTATGTAAAGTGATTTGCCGCATGTGGCTTGTCGCATGTGATTTGCCGCATGTGATTTGCCAAATGTGATTGTAAACGCAAGTGTCAAATTTTAATTTGTCACCTTTCACCGTGCGGCTGTTTTCAGCTAATATTGTTTTGAGATAACGAGACCCTATCTTTTAAAATATATGGACAAGTGTTTAGACGTTAGTAGTTGTTTAGACTGAATGTCGTATCTCGGTGTTGTGTTTACAATATTACTAGGATTAATGTTACATCTGTTCTTGTAAATACGTAACAATGATCACTATTACTTGATTCCTTTAATTTAATATCAATGATGTGATATTTTGTTATATTTTTTTAAAAATTTAACCTATTTCTTATAATAATATATTCAAAATCTAAAGATTTGGCCCATTTACAAAACGTAAAACTTCAATATTTTAAGAACGATTATGATATTTAATTTTTAAAACTTTCTGAAGTATTTTTAGTGTACTATATGAAGTTCTATTTACAGTCGCGTGCTTAAAACCCTTTTTCATTTTATCATACTCGTAATTAAATTTTGATTATTGGTTTTCGATTACGCAAGATTCGTCTTCAAGTTACTACGAATATAAAATCGAATTTCGTTATTCTAAGGTGGAAGTTTTGAAAACCGTCAAAGCCATACAAAATCCAAACGAAAAAACTTAACAACGACAAGTATAACACCTTGGAAAATCGTTTTTATTGTTGAAAGTCGAAATCAAATCTAAAAATGTTTCATCTACCTATCGATTTCTTTTATGAATTCAAATTACCAGCTATGGAAATTTTAAACGGAAATATGTTATCTTATTAGTGCATAACAAAATTTATTGCATCTTTGAGTTAAACCTGGTTTATTTCTTCATTATGATATTGGTTTACAACAAAACTTATTGTATTCGTCAGAAAAACAGGCAACTGTATTTTCTTGACGTTTTACTTCCTTTGGCAACTGTATTGTCTTGAGGTTTTACTTCCTCTTTCGATACAGACAGCAATATAATATTGTTTGTGCATGATATTGCTAACCGATGTTGTAGTGAAGAATTTTTTTTTGTAATTCTGGATTAAGTTCACTTGCCAAACGTGATAACCTCAGTACTACACTCGACTGGCAAAATGCTGCAGTTCACGTAAACTTAGAAGTTATTTCAGGTTAAACTATAGTACCTATTGGTCAGGATATAGGGTCAAGATTAAGGTTAGTAACACCTTTAATATTAAATCTATTGTACTACAGAATTTGCTATTCGAGAGTAATATTCCAGAGGTTGACAATGAGTGTAGTACTGAATTAATTCCTAGTTACAATACTTTAAACGAAAACTGATTCAAAAATAATGGTAAGGGAGAAAGTGGTTTACAGATGAGTGAAAATGACACGTTATAATAGTCACATGAAAGTATGAAAAACTAAAACCGTGAAGTATATGAAAATAAAGAAGTTTGTAAAGAAAGTTATCATCAGTAATAAAAGATATGGTCAGGAAATTTATGACAAGATTGATAAACAGAAAGATTGGAATATATTAGATTAAAAATAGTTTATGATTTTGCGACATACAATGGATTTTTGGTTTTCTTTTCTTTGTCAAAATTTTGGGCATAGTAAGGTTGTATGAGACCGAAACTTTTATAAGAAAATTGTCCTAGGGACAGAGACTGGCTAGATACTCATGTCTGCAAGTAAAAATATAGGTAGGAAATAAAGTATTTTCATAATTTGCTTAAAAGAAGCTGTAATCAATTTTTTAATATAACACGATACCATTATAAAGCATATATTAAACAAAAGAATATCCACTGCACGTCTTCACCGAGCATATTTTGTTTCGATCCTTAAAGACCGAGAACTCCTTGATAAGTGTAAAGCCAGCATCAAGAGCCAATGTAAAAACGACTTACAACATTATTTTAAAGGTGGGAGAATTCTATTCGACCACTGCCGCCCTCATAATCCGCCGTAAAGCATTACTTGTGTTGCGGTTGGACAGGTGCGGTTGCCGGCTACACTTAGAAGCGAGACGACCATCTTTATCCTCAAGAGTAGCAACGTATCTACGTGCGAGCTGAAACAGGATTTCAGTCGTGTTTGTACGTGGATGTCTATAGGCTGCAACTGCTTAACATCAGGTGGTTTGCCTGCTCGTTTGCTACTCCTCTCACGTAAAAACAAACGTACTGATACGTGCCATTCTTTTTACACCACCAAAGATAATGTCACCTTCAAAAGAACAAATTATCAAACACCACAAAAACCATATTGTAAATTTTAAACAAATTTAATACTTATATAAAAATAGAAAGTATTTTATCTCCAGCCTCATAAATCTAAGAGCATAATCTATACTTTGCTCTTTTTATCAACATTTGTTAGAGCAACGTGGTCGGCCATCTTGTTTAGTTTCTCTCATGTCGCTTGAGAGGTTTTTGTAATAAATCTAATGTGTCAAAGGTTTGTCAACTAATGTAATTCTGTAGTATTGTAAATAAGTCTGTTAAAGACGAAATCGAAGTCCTTCTAAAGGGCCAATTGTATTTTGGTAAGGAGGAAGTAAATGTGATTTTTATAGAAAGGTGTATTGAAACGAGAATGTGACTACTATATATCCAGGGTGGGATAAATATAGTGAGAATTTCCTTGTGATTTCCTATCGAAACTATGCGTTTATAAAATATCATTTTAAACTATTTGGTTCAAACATCACATGTTGTTTGTTTGGGGGTCGTTTTGGAGGTAAATGATATTGAGACATGGTGCCAAATGATTCTCCAAATTTGTGGCAATCCGTTTATTAATCATGATTTGTTTATAAATACATAATATTTTAATGTAAATTTGTCTAACACGGAACACAAGAATTACCGGTAATGTGTGCCCATGCGACACCAACTGACTGGCACCAACAAATTTAATAAAAAGACATTTATGGATGCAAAAACCAAGAGATAAAGACGAGAAGGCTGCTTTGTATCTCGCGCGAATGATTGAGATTGTTGCAGTGCAGGCATTCGGCCATCATTCTTGGCACCATGCCACATAGGCATGGACTCAGTATATGGCGTTTAAGTTTTATTATGATTGGTGTTCAGATATTCAGTAACATGGAATTTAAGTGCAAAGATGACGTCACTTGAAGAAATGTTCACTGTATTTATCTCACACGGCAGGAAGATCGATAAGAAGAGAAAAATGGTTTGCCTTGCCATTATCATACTTTGTATTTTCATCCTCAATTATGTCAGTTCTGAGTAATGTTTTAAAATTCAAATTAATGTAACTCTGTCATCCGCCCTATTATGTGATTTATGTAAAACTTCTTTTTTCTATACCTATTAAAGTAGTAATTACTCTATGTGGAAATAATTTTACTATCCTTGTTTTGGTATTTCACGCATTTTGTGTGAAATGAGCATGCAAATGTTCGAACAAACATGCGTGCTTGATGTTAAGTAGTCGCTGCAGCCACGTACAACGTCAAACTAGACCAAGGAACAATGTTGCTACTCGCGAAGACGTGTTTTTAAGTTTTTTATGTCAGAAGAGTAGCAAACTAGCACGCAAACCACCTGATAGTAAGTAGTCGCAGCCTATAGACATCCATGTACGATATGTCTGAAATCCTATCTAAGCTCGAACATAGATGCGTTGCTACTCCTGAAGACTAAGATGATGGCCTTGCTTCAAAGTGTAGTCGGCATCCGCCCTTTTCCAGCTTATGGTATATACCCTGGCTTTAAATTAAAGCTAACAGGTAAGAATGAAAGCGCATACCAAGAAGTAGATACTAGCAGAAATACAAGACTCCAGGATTAGCAGTTACTATACGACCAGTTTGCTACTCTGATCTTCTCTTCCGAAATTTAAAAAAGATATTATGAAATACGTAAGGTAAGCATTAAATTAAACTAGATTAGGTTAAGGCTAGATTTTTTATTAGTATTCAAACACCAATTATTATTCAATAACTTACAAAATTATTCTTTAAGAACTACTTTTGAACGTCTGAGAAATCTATAATTGCCTAAGATATTCAGCGCTATAGAAAAATGTGGAGAAAGAATGCGTTGTGATTTTACTTCCCAAGTGCCTGGACTACACAGACCTACCTAACAGCAGCAGGACTGCAAAATCAGTTGCTACTCAATAATCTGAAGACGCAGTATACCTATGCATATACTAACAGAACTTAGTTGATATAATTTTTTTTCACAATAAATCTCCTAAAAATCTTGTAACATAATACAACATTATCTTTAACAAAATTCAAAGAAATATCCAAAAATTACAGTATTCATCCATTACAGTATCTATCCATTAGAGTATTCATCCATTAGAATATGGATCCAATGGAGTATCAACCCCTTAGAGTAATCATCCATTAGAGTATCCGTTTATTAGTATAGTATTCTAATAACCAAATATATTTAAACTCAGATAGACGTAAATACCCATTTAAAAACAATTTCGTTTTTAAATTTTATTTTAATAAAATTGTCGACATATTTTTTTATTTTATTTCCAACATTTGTCTTAATAAAAAACACATATTTAAATACTACTACATTTTCCATATTTTGATCAGCAACGCCATCTATTAAAATAAGACGTCAGTACTAGAACAACTTAGACACAAAATGTTTAAGCAAGAAACCAATACATGGCAGTATTTCATAAACTGTCATTTTGTTGTCTATGTGACAGGTTGGTTTAGTGATGTTCAAACTAAAACCGATTATCGAAAAAATTGTTATTTCTTATTTACTATCACTTTCAACACTCTTATATATATGTAATGGAAGTAGTAAACAAGCATGCAGTATACTTGATGGTAAATGATCACTGCCGCCCATGTACATCTGTGACTATATCGTTATAGAATAACCGACCCTCTAGTTCTTTACGGAGTATTAAGGTGGTCTTCTCATTTGTAAGAGAGCGGACAACCATAGCTTCACAGCTCTCTTGCATTTTGGTAGGAAGGTGTAGTTTCCAGCTCACTACACTAAGCTAACGTAAGCTAGATATGTGTGTGACGTTTTGACCGGATAGGTTGGTACCTATCCGGTCAAAACGTCATCTTTTCAACGTCAAATTGTACAGGTTCTAGCTCTAAAACGCATTTCAAAAAAAAACATTTACATTCTTCTAGACCCACGATGTATTCTTCCGCCTTATCATCATACCAATCACAATATTTTTTAACAAAATAATCTTAGACACACGGCGTTCCAATTTAGTCTTCAGATCGAAATAAACTATTTATATTACAAAGAAAATCTAAAGTCTCAAACGCACTGCGATATAAGACGGGTCCAGCTTAGCCTTTAAACAATATTAAGTTAAGTGCCCCTGATATATATCGATATATCCAATTAATTATCCGCAACCTTCCCTGAAGAAAGTAACGTGTCGTATTATATACCGCCCACAATAATAATACGTGCTTCAGTTCCCGACTTTGCCTGCGAGACCCATTTTTAAACTTTGCCATCATTTCTTTTCATCTTTGCCAGATAGGATTTCAGTCGTGTTTGTGTTTATACGTGAATGTTTATTGTCTGCGAAAACTTAACATTAGATTGCATGCTCGTTTGCTACTCTTCTCATACATAAACAAAAACACGGACAGATATTTACATTTCACTAGTATACACGAGTTAAATGTCAGAACTGTATCGAGCATGCGTCGACGGATGATATTGATTTCTCCACAGGTCATATTTAGCGGCCCTCCGGGTTCCAACAGTCGGAAAAGCATTAAGTTGTGCTTACAGTGCTAAAACCTATAGTGATTTGCCCCAATTTGTGAGTTCTTCTTACTCCCAGGACGAGGACTAGTAGCTTCGGGCTACTAGCGTTTTTACCCCGGTAAGTACCCTAACCATACTTAAAAATAGTAAAACCTTTGTATCTTGATGTCTAACAAAATGGGCGTTGGCTTTTCCGACCTGACAAATATTTTTATAATCTTAGAATGATACAACAATCGTATTTAAATTTATGGAGCAAGTGTTTTTAGTTTTTATATATCTGTAAGTCTATTAATACCTTTCTGATATTTTCTATTGATTGACCTAAAAATCCAATAGTTGGGCGGTATCACATAAAATGGTGGCGATTGATTGAAAGAAATCAAGAAAATCCTTTGTGTTTAACATTTACTGTTTCGCCAATGACATTTTGACAATTTAGTGGGATATTGTTTTGTTAAAAAGTTTCTCATATCTGTGACCCACTTACATTAGATGTCCCAATTCATCTAAAAATAAACGCTTTTCTGTTTGACCTACATTCTTACCCTAATATTGATTCTTTTAGAGAATGTGTCCTATATACGGAATGATTCTGTGTTTAACAAGTAATTATAAATAAATTACAAATAGGTCAGGATACCTGAGTTTTATTTAGGTGTATTTTTATTCTTGACATTTAAAGGGTGACTACTCCTGTGCCTTAATACCCTAATAGTAAATATTACAGTGACATGTTCTACTATAAGACATGTCCTACTATAAGACATGTTCTAACATATATAAAAATAATTAAATTAGGTGATGTTATCGCGATTGAAATGCCAAGATTTTAACCAACCATCATCTATTTTTCCAGATCGGCCTACAAACCATCGCGACGGCGCAATTGTGGCGTTGGATAGTACGGCGACTGCGGCCGTGCTGGGATATTTCCCCATACCCCGAGCCATATTTCGCACCGTATAACGTAGCTGAAACGGTGATGCGATCCTTGCTGAATATGGTATTGAACTACTTTCGCTCCGATGATACTCTATCTTCTCCACCGGATTCCCCATATCGTCGGCGTCCAATGTATATCATAGTTGCCCCTCGGCCGCGTCTCTCTGCTGATCCAAATCGCCAAGTCCTGGACCACCCACGTCTGATCCCTGTGGGCCGCGATCCCCAGTATTACCCAGGCCTGCTGCCTTTACCACCCCGCCGTGGACGCTGTTGCCGCCGCTTACGTGACCGTGCGTAAGTTTGGATTAACTAAATCTATCAACTTCCCCTTCTTTCGTTTCATCTTCCTTTGTTGTTTTAAAAAAACAGAAATAGTTATTATTCCTAAATTTATCTTCAATATTGAATTTATCTTTCAAAATCATTAACTTAACATCTTCTAATTTTCTATTTCCTATATGCATATTTACATCATAACTGAACAAATCAAATCCCCTATGCTGTACTATTTCCAGGTCGCTACCAGGATTCCTGTAAGCAGCTCTACGAGATAGAGAATCCTCTAATGTTCCCCTAAAGTGACACCCCTGCCAATGCTCAACGGACTTCAATCCTTCGCCTCGGTCCAGCAACTCTTCATAACGTCACAAAAGAAAACATCATCAAGCAAACATACCTTTTGACACTTATAATAGTAAAGGATGTAACATATCATTTTATCTTATGTCGAATACTTGTAAAACTGTTCATTGTCTGTCTGAAGGCTTCGAAGCCGGTAGATCACCGTTTTTTCGTGCTTTAGTAAGAAATTATTGTGTGTCGGTAAATTAAATGCTATCACTTCATTTGTATGTATCCTCACAGTCATAGATCCAACCGAGGCTTACATCTTAGGATTCAGAATTAACAACGCATCCACATGCAATCTCAAACACGACTTTAGTCTAGTTTGAGGTTGCATCTGCATGTCCTTGGGCTGAGTTGAACATCTTATAACCTTACTTGTTTAGTTACTAATAGACCAATTTTGTTATCGATTCTGTCTATTTGGAGAATATCAACAGGGATTATTTATAATTTTATTAATATATTCGCTTGTACATTAACTGTTAGAATGTCCATGGAAATACTTAAGTGGTCCTTGGATCCTATTGTTGCAAAGCTTTAGTAGTATTTATTATATTAATCCAGGTAAATAGAAATTATTATAAGATTTAAAAAGTTACATAAAATTTACACCTTCAAATATTTCTGGGAAATCCTCTATTATCTATGAACATATATATTGACGTTCATGTTTATATTCATGGTTATTTTATGTAATTCTGATGGATACTGTAATACTTTCGTCTTAGAAGTTTTTAAGTTACTCGCGCTCAAATAATAGCACAATTTAATGTCATTTTTTATTTCTTATATAATCGATAGTCTGTTTTTTACTGTCCACTTTTACATAACAATGTAAGTAAAAACGAGCTATTCTGAGTAACTTTAACTAACGAAATTAACTTTTTCTTAATTGCTGTAACATGGCTTATAAAGTTATATGATATTTCAAAACAAAGTGCAGTAGGTATTATGCAATTATGTTGAAATAAATAAGAAAAGCAAGCGTTTCCAAAAGATATCACAATCACTCAGATTACAATATATGTGCAAATAAATGGAAAAAATAATTAAACGTAGGGCACTCAATATTAAAATAACCAGATTCAGTATATACCCAAAACACTACGTCAGTAATCGTAATAGCCCCAGGAGAAGTAGACGGAATATTTAGAAAAGACAGAACAGAGAGCAACACGTATTTTAGAAAGACAATCCTGCCAATATTTTTTTGCAAATTTATTATTATCTAGGAAGTTATATATTTTTCTTCATAAGAGTTTTTGTGTGCAGAATTGACTGATTTTGAGCTTCAAGTCTTAGAAACCATTACGATATAATAAAGTTCACGATGTCATTAAGTTTGCCAAATTTTTTAGATTTTAGCGCTCAAATATTTATTGTATTATGAAAGTTTCCAATATTATTTGCATTCTATACAATAATGTATACACAATTCTTCCAGTATATTCATTCTAGAAAACTTCATGTCATATTTAATTTTGATTACAAAAAATCCTTTTTACTTCCGGCCACTGTCCGGTCAAAAAACCACTCAAGTGGTTTCTTCGTAGTAGTTTGACGTCGTAACTTTAATTAGATGTATAAGATTAGTATTTTAATCAGTAGTGTTGTAGTAATATATGTTGTAATTAGAATTAGAGCTCCAATATTTGCTAGCTTCTAAACGACATCAGCTAATTGTAATGTTAACAATTTTAACTGCGATTTCATGTAGTTGATTAATATCACTTGTCATCGTGATGATGTATTCAACCCAATAGATTCGTACAATGATTAGAGCTGATAAATATTGGAAGTTCGTTAATGATAGGTTTATCTTCTAGTACGGCCTTTTAACTCTGGCCAATGGAATATAATCTTATAGTAAAGTCACTGAACACAGGGCTATTAAACACTTCGTTTACAACGCACTCGGCAATTTCTATTCTTGTCTATACAAGAAGTACAATTATTCAAGATATTTGAAGAAGACTTAAAAGTAGACCCTCAATGGAAGAAGGCCCCATTTATTGAGATGTTTAAGTCGAAAGATTTAATGATTGAAAAAAATAAAGAAATCATTATATATATTGAAAATGTTATAACTGCAGATGATACAAGTATCACTTTGTTTGTTGATGAAAAATATTGTTTTATTCTTCAAGAT
>DWON01000970.1:0-27488 GCA_018251015.1 Phocides pigmalion okeechobee | reverse complement strand
TCAACTCAAAAACGTTGGTTTCTAAGACAACAAGAATAAAAAATATACCAGTTTGTATCATCTAAATCAGTTTAGTAGCTTCTTAAATGAATGCTTACAGAAGGGACTATAAGCATTACACAAATAAGATTTTCGAGGTAGACGTATAACATGAATGCTATACAGGGATGTAGTAAAGTCAAGTACATTGAACTTTTGAAATGAAAATAGTGAAAATTTGGCTAATGGTAGTTCTTAAATATTAATTTCATCAATAATTTGGTTAAGAAATGTTTGTTTTATATTTTATTATTCTCGCTGTCATGATTTTTATTCGATTCTTATATATATCATGTATGATAAATTGTTATTGTAACGAAATCAATGATTGTAGTTGTGAACTTGCTTTACAGACGCAATCTAAAGATATTCTAATCTAGAGATAAACCATTTTGGAACATCAATTTGAAATCTTACATAAACAGCTCATAACGTTATGGTTTATTCTCACATAAAATTCCAGCGAGGTCATAAAGTAAGTCGAGGGCTTATTATTATTACCCACTACCAATACTTGGAAGAAATTCCGGGTAATAAGGGTCGGTATTAGCGTCACCAAAATATTGTCTGGTGTCACGGCGGTCACCCCACTTCCACAATATTATTAAAAATAATTTCTCATTTTTATTACTTGCCCTACCACGATCAGTGGTAAATGATTACATCACTGCAATATAGTTAGTTACAAAGATTAGTGGCACTACCTTGCAGTTGTTTTGCTGTATTTAATCTTTATCGCTTCATATTATTTTGACACGTGGAATTATATTCTAAGTTTATGAAAATTTGCTATAGTTTGCATAGTTGATTACGGCCTAACTCTCCACAATAAAATTTTACAAGACAAGGGAAGGTTCCGACGGTAACATACACAAAACCGTCTACATGCGCTTTCAAGTAAGCGCATACTCGCATATGGGTTTTAAAATTCGACGGGAATCTTAGTTATATTAGATTTGACCCATAAGAGTAGCTTAAGAACCACTTGCAAGGTATTTTATCTTTATGTGAGATACCCTTGCAAATCGGTAACAAGTGTAGGTTGTATGAGACATAGCATAAGATAATAGTAGGTTATTTTGCTTTAGTATTGTAATAAGGATATGAACACAGGTTAAGAACACAGTTTCACCGTTAATTATACATGTTTATTTACGTAGATTATACAGTGGGATTAGTCGGACTTCGTGCATTATATTTGTGCAGCCAGTCTACATATGTCGTCCTCCAATTTAAATGGGTGAGCACGCGTGACCAGCAAACATGAGCCATCTCCCACGGATGTCTCCTAAACCCACGGTAATTGCAGCATGAACTCTATCTCCCAGCTTATATACTCCCATTGTGACTTGAAATGTTTCTTCTATCACTTAACAGGCTGGAAAATATCATTTACTATTTTTCAGGAACTTTTTGTAACCCTGCTTTTCATGACATTGCAACCTTGTGTCGATTTTTTTGTTAATATATAGAAGGGAAAGCCTTGTAAATTAATATTTGTCATATTATCGTAAGTAATTCGTAAATATATAATAATACTTAATAATTATTTAAAATATTTAAAGTTTAAGGTATTTATTTCTTAAGAAAACGAACTCACTTTACTTCAGAAATACACAATTACTTATACGTATAGCTTTCAATTGCTTTCGAACAAAATATTAAATATTAATGTGGGCAAGCTTAAATACATATTTTTAAATAAAACTGAAAATCCCAGAGATTTATTTGTACTTCTTCTGTAGCAGATGTGTGTTGCGTTGTTGCGCTTTACCGTAAAAATAGTCTGCGCTTCATTTATCCGTTTTCTTTTTTTATATTCTTAATACACGTTAATTTTAAGTATCATTTCCACATATTACATCAATCTGCCTTCCAATTTTCTATAATTGATAGATGTTCGTGGGTTATAGAGATTATAGTTTAACCCGAGAACTCATGTGTTGCGGTTGGAGATGTGCGGTTGCAAGTTTCACTTACTACCGCATTGGTTATAAGTGTATTATTATAGTCCTCAAAAGTAGCAACAAATTTACTTTTATTTCAGCTTAGTTTGAGGTTCGATGTATATGTCGATTAAGCTGCAGAGACCACATAACCTTAGTGTGCAGAACTACCTTTTTATATTTTATATTCTTTATTTTAAAATTTTATGCACACCTTTTCACTCTATTGAAAATAAAATAGTTACAAACTGAACATGGGCACCAAAGCACGTTTTCATTGAATTCTTCCTAATCCCCTTCAATTAGATAGCCTACTTACTTGTTTGCTACTCTTCTAACCTAGTATTTGTGAATGACAAGTCCAATATGGGAAAATTGAAGGCAGAAAAAATAACCTTGATCGCGGAAATTACTACATTATTATAAAAATTGTAGGGTCCTTGCCTTGGCCTTATGAAAAAAGAAATATTTTTTAGAGATTAGAGACCGATGTACCACCCTGTTTCATGAGAAAACTCTTGCATTGCAAGATAGAAGAGGAGTCGTGGCACTCAGAAGTGAGGACATCATCTTAGTCCTCAATCAAGCATCTAATTACTTTCTCAGAGAGGACTGTCTTAGATGTGTTGATAAACAATTTGTAATCCAACTTTATAATTTAGTCCAGTCCACCAGCCGGATGAGATCAATCCTTGTACACTCAGATCTCCGCGTGATCAACACTCATCAGTTAAATTTCGTAGAACAGCGTAGTGACGCTCGGCGTAGCAATGGCGTAGCATGTGTAGCTAACGCATAATCCTCACCATTTATCGAGGTATCAAATGACCGTGTACAATACTAAATGAAATATATTTCCAATATCTGTAAAAAACGCTTTTACCGTTGAAAAATGTAAATGTGAATATAAATATTATGCGCTTAGGTTGTAATCTGCTTATATTATTACAGTCTTATGTCAATACAGTCCTATAACTTTAACAGGTTCCAATCCAATAACGACGACATGAAAGAAAAAAAGAATGCAAATCCGCGGTGGATCAATTTGTTGCCTCGCGTATTACATCTGCGACTGGGAGTGGTCTGAACGCTCCGCCCTGTTTATTTTACTGCAATTTTCCGTCACATTCGCCCTATAATTGTAAAACTTAGATGTCTTAATTGCCTTAAAAATATCATTTTGTTTTGTACAATCATTTTAATATGAAGTACATATTTGCGTTGCACGTCATCAAGTATTGACCATAGGCTATTAACGTTATTCAAATTTTAGGATTGTAAAAGTCGCGTGAAGTTTATCAACGTTGAAATACTCAGTAAAATCTATGGATATTTTAATAGATCATATTTGTAGAGTGAACAAATGGATCCATAGGTGTGTAGTTGTTATTATAAGAGGCGAAATATTTAGTTTTAAATCTGATGGTATTGTCGTGTGTGTGATTTTTCGCGGTGTGATGATGGGCGTGTCGTGGCGACGCCCGCCCAGCGCTCTCTTTCATCCGCGGCGACGGCGGCAGTCTCAATCTACCCGTCGCGTTGTGCTCACGCGTGCACTAGTTCTCGTTTAGTTTCGCCGGAGTGATTAAACAGTACTGGGGTAAGTTTACAGTTACTTGTTTCAGTGCTACGTATTTTAAATTAATAATAGTCCGTCGCTAAAACTTTTATTAGCTACGGAAGTTGCGTTAAACTGAATTCGTAATTGATAAAGTTATATTTTATGTAACGAAAGTATTAATTTTAATATCTCTTTTTTTCTAATAAAAATATACATTATGTACTACTAAAAATTCAAATGGCGTTAAATTAATAAATAAAGTAATAACTTATTTAAATATACCAATAAAGATATTTATTTCATTTAATTGTAGTAACAAGATTATTTTTTTTTTTTTTACAAAATATGTTGGTGACATGGGTATTTTGAAAGAATTTTAAGTTACATACAGGTTCAAGGTCATAAAAATGTGAAAACAATTATTTTCAGAGTCTCTCCGGCAGATCCAGATTATTTAACATGGCTGTCACAAGTTTATAGTTCTGACTAAATGGTAATCATTTCCAAACAGAATTTTAAAAGCGAATGCGAACTCCTGCGAATTGGACTAAATATTTTATTCTTCACAATATTAATGGACTAAATAAAAATAATATTTATTTTGTTAAAAGAATTTCGAAAGCATTATAATGTACAATTACATTTAAACAGTTAAATTAATATATTTAAATAACTTTACTTTTGCATACGATAATTTAACTCGTAAGTTTTGTCGCTTCGCGTAGACGTTAAAAGTTTATTAGGAATCTGGTTGGATATGGACGGTCGTAGTGCCGACTGTCCGTTTTTCTGTTCTGGGGATGTAGAGTAACTTTGTCCAAAGTAAGTGAAACATATATTGTTTTTCATATAATTGTCCTTATCGCTTCGTAGGGTGAGTGTACGTATTTCAACTTGGTTAGTTTCGATTAATTTCTAAAAAAATGTATTATTGCAAAACACTGTTTCTAAATTTAAATTATTAATCAACACTAAAAAAACATTCAATGGACACATATCATTAAGTTGTATTAAACTCCAAAATTTTCATAATTCAACGATTAAAATTTTGTGTGTGCATAGATATGCGCGTGACTATTATTTAAATAATAACTAGAACACTTATGATAAAATAGATAAATAATACATTTCATAAAAAAAATACTACAAAACAATTATCTAAATCTCGTTTTCATTTATATAGAATTATCCTATTGTATTTAGTATTTTACAAGTTCATAATATACAAGTTATTATTATTTTTTTTGTCAAAAAGAAGTAAAGTAAATGAGTAATAACTTTATTATATTAGCAAGAGAGATTTTGAAGAATGTTTAATTTACGTATTTCATAAAATTGACTAAAAATAACAAATATTAAAATAATAGACTCTAACGTAGTGCTGACACAGATCGCTTCTGTAAACGATCGTTGACGTGGAAAGGGGCGCCATGGTCGGGCTGCGGTTTAATTATTTATTATCTTTAAAGCAATATTCGTTAGTCTGTGTTGATACTTAATGAAATGTTAATGTAATAAATAAAATTTTAAATCGGAAAATAAAATTATGTGTTCCTTAATTAAAAATATGGGCAATGGCATTCTACAAGTTTGTCTATTTACATTCCTTTTAAAATAATATTGTAGATGAATCTGATTGATGACAAAAAAACACAAATTTTAAAAAATCATGTGTAATTGATATTGTGGTTTCGGCACAATATAAACGTACCCTATTACTTTTTTATAATAATATCTTTAGATAGGTAATAGGTAAGGCAAATAAATTAAATTGCCAAACTTTTTGCGTTTGTTGCTATAAAAATATAAGTCACTATTGGTTTTATCTAATCACACACATTTTATCTAGTCACATACATTACACAAATTTAGTAAAAATGTTTAAAATTTATCTTATGGTTTTAAATACACAAGATTTTTAGTATCATTTTAAAAATTGATCAATACTGTCATTTTTAATATGATCATTGTTTAAAGAAAATAATGTAATAATAATAATATAATAATACTTATGTATTATTATATTATTATTATTATAATAATAGTATTACGTAATACTAATCTAGCTCTACACATTTTTGACGAGCTGTCAAATTATGTCTTACCTACTATGTATAGGATTTTTTTGCAACGTACAGATAAGTATCATTATATTCTCAGTATATTCGATTTTTCTATTTTATAGTGCTTTAGAAAATACGTCTACCTGCAAAAAAACGTCCATGTTGTACTAATACTCTGATTAAAATAACTATGAGGTACGGAAAAAAGGATGAACGAAGGGTCATTACAAATGCGTGTAACGATATCACAAATTTGTTTATGCAATTAAAAACGAGTACAGTATTAAAATATTGCATTTGAATACTTTCGATATGTGTTAAAACGAGATTCCCAAAACTTGATACAGATAGTTACATTTCTGACGACTAATTGTGCGTAAATTAACTGTAATTGAGAAAGCTGCATTGTGAACGATCTTGTCCCCCATGAATAGAGGCCGAACGTCGAAGGAAATTCCAATAACAATTAATGTAATACGACCTCGACTTTACTAATGAGGCTTAGCGGTACATTAAGGAAAGAGTACGTTTTTCTAGGTGTTTAGGTGCTATTGTGGATGTTACATAACACAGTATTTCAATGTATATCAAAATAACAATACACAACAATATTTAAGTGAAAAAGCAATTTTCTCATAAATTAACGGAGAGATTCTAACTTCTAATAACTTTAAACAAGCGGTATTTGTAAACATATACATATAATTAGTAAAAACAAAACTTGTACTATAATTGTACATAACTGGTAAAACTGTAAATTAAACATTGTTTACTGGGCTCAAGCGTGATGTTTGATACTTATAGACAGTTAAACATCTAGAATTTACAATGCTGACAGAAACATTAAAAGATGCATAAATTCAAATGGAAAAATTACGTTCCTGCAATAAAGAGTACGACAGTCAATTCATAATACGTTTTCGGCACGGTGTATTATATGATAACATTTATTTTTTGTATCATGATATTGAAGTCTTGAGTCATATACGGTAACTGGAGGTATTTATATTTAACCTGCCAAAGCAATTAAAGGCGATTTTACATCAACCTTTAGCAGTACACCCGCTTCAGTGTCGTTGGACAAAAAAGTGCGCACCGAATGTACTGCAGCTTCCCAACCTCCTCGGTTCCTAAATTCCATCTGAGATGGTTGAAATAATGGTTTAAATTTGGAAAAAAAAAATTTATCAGACCAGTTTTGAGGCTAACCGACGTAAAGTACAACCAACGGCAAATGGACAAATGTCTCTGTCCTTTTTATTAAAAGCACAGAGGCGTGTTCCGAATAAAAATGGTTTGAAAGTAATCGAAATGATCCTGTGTACAAAAAAAAACGAAATTTTGTAATGTGGGTTAGCGGTGTCCAGCAGGCGTCAACGGCAGGAGCTCCAACCAGCGCTAGGAAACGGCATACTAGCCTTTGGGTGGCTTCAATTTCGACTTCAAAAGCGAAATTAATAGAACAGAAATACTATAAAGGAGGATCAGGAGGAGAAGAGGTTGGATTTACTGTAGTGTGTTTATCAAGCAAGACTTCAACCGTTTCATCATTATTTGGAGCAAGAGTGTCGACAGAGAATAATGTTCTAGCTGCATTCTGCTGTGCTTCTCTATTGTACTGCATTCAAGTCTACCGTCCATGTCGGAAAAGATAGTATGTTTTTTCCGAACTTGTGGTTCGTCAGTAGAGCTATGGAATTGACCCAAAATTCAATTAGATTTTAGAAATAATGTTAATGACTTGTTACTTGTTAATGGTACTGTTTGGTGGAGCATGGAAATGAGTATAAGCAATTGTCATTAATAGTTATAATGAATCTGGGTTGTTTTGTTGGTTACAAATACAATTATTGATGGCAACAGATAAATACCTTCCAGGGACTCTCTGGCTCCTTTAGCTATTCTTCTCATAATACGACTGTTATAATTTAGATTATTAAGATATTGGTCAAAAGGGATTATTTAGATTTTGTGAGGTAGAAGTTGCCTAGGGTCCGGAATTTGTGAAGAGATTTGTATTTGTACGTATTTCAGCAAATTGAATTTTATGCCAAGTCGCCCTTTGTACTAACGACCGTCATTGTACATGACAATTACTTGTTAAGAATGTACAAGTTTATGAATAAAAATGGAGCACGAAGTCTTGCTGCTGCTTGTAACTCGGTGTAGGCTGTGACTGCAGCAGCAACTGTGAAGACATAAAAAACTTAAACACAAAAATATCAGCAAACAACGTTATACTAAAGCGGTGTGCTTTATAAAAAATTCTACCGCGTGAAAACCGCGGAAAGGGCGGTTACAAAGATGGAAATATAGAATTACAAAAGATAATTTAAAACTAAATATGCATCCTTAGTACTACCACGCGCTACTATGCAGCGATTATTGTCGAAATGTGGATATACTTAAGTGAAAGGGATTTGTAAAAATACAGAATGAATGGAAGTTACTGAAACAACACTGTCCGGGTCTCACAATTTACGGTTTACGCGCTTTTCGTTTCTTACGTCCCGAGTGGGGCTGTTGCGGTGATGCTGCAATAACGTACGCAGAATTACCAAGTTGCGACAATGAAGCAGTGACTGCAGGTGCCGGTCTATAACAGAAAAGCAATAAATTTCAATAAAAATAATCTGTAAACAATTTTAGGATTGTTTGTATTAGAAAGCCGTCTGGTGTTAATTTTTTTTTAATTAACACCCGTGACCGAAAAACATACATTTTGGTCACTTTAAGTGCATGATGTTTCTTTTGTAGTATTGGTGGAAATACAGACATCTAAACATGTCTACGTGTTTTTGTTTGGCGATATACGAGTATTTATAAAAAGGGATTTATAGCAACTCGACATTTCAAAAAACATATCCATTTTATGAAGGATTACAGGTATTTATTTTGGACTTCGTTTATTTAAAATATTGAATCGGGTACTTTACTTGAACGTCAACGGTATCAGGCGTTTTTTCGCGGAACGTCTCCTAGTATTTTGGGTTGGTATCGTATTCAGAATGCCGTGTGGCTGCGGAAAACACTATCCTATTTCCTTTAATGCGAGTTGTAGAAATTGAATACGGGGTCTTGTAGTTTCCATATCGGTTTTTTTCTTATTTTTTTCGGTATTGAAATTGAGTTATTTCGCTTATAATTACTGTTTTTTATATTTTTCAGTTGACAGATGAGATGTGACAGCGTTCGCTTCTTATTTTTTAATATTGTCCTCTATTATGGAATAACTTTTTCTAAGCCCAAATTAAGGTTGAATAAAATAAAAGATTTAGCAATTCAAATTTTCAATTAAATATATATTTTTTCTCAGACAGAACTCAGTAAATCTGAATAGAATGAATATAATGTTATGAATATTTGGATGAATGCTACGAAAAAATTACTTGTATGTATGTTTTTAGATTTGCAAGCAAAGTTGGTGGACTTGAATGTAGGCATAATTTTTGATTTTATTACAGAATATAGTATAAAGCGAAAACATCTATACATGGTGACGACATATGTAAACGTATATACGTACCAATAATCTACATTTTCTGGATAATATTATTATATTATAATAATGATTATTTTATTTTTTACCCTATTTGTACATCTTTTTGATTCTTTAATATATGCGAATTATACAATCGCGTATTCAGGGATTTAGAAATATTTAAATTAGAGAAGATTTAATAAATTACGTGTATCTTTACAATGATGAAAATCTTAAAAATAATTGTAATAAAAGCCTAACCTAAATAATCAGATTTTTAGAAAGAGTGATCAAAATGCCCAACCGATTGCAGATGCCTCTGTTAATATGTAAAAAGTTGTACATTAGTTTTTATAAACCGTTTTTTTCAGACCGGGTTTTGAACCAATTGGTTATTAATACTAATACATCAGTATTATTGCGCTGTCCTATAGTATAATTTATAAGAACTAAATTTAATAGAAAGTAGAGTTTACCTCAGCCATCGCCACCTAGTTCGACCATACCATTGTCGTCCTCAGAGTGCGCCGTATAATGGCGGATAGAACTTTAGTCCTGTTTTAGTTTGTATGGATTCCATGACTTTTATGCTCGTTTGGTACTCTGCTGTCAGAAAAAGATCTGGTAAGTATTGTAACTTACATAATTTCTTAGTGGTATAATTGACGACCATCAAACAGTCCTAGGAGTCCGAAAGTCTGGGAGACAGGAGTAAATTCATGATGACATATTTATTTTCTATGGTAGCCAAGTCAATAGAAATAGCAATCGTTATTTTTATCTTGTTCTAATATCATGATATTAACGATAATAACCGACTTAATATAATTAAGCCACCGCTCACAATGCAGGAAACGCGTATGCATTTGGAGTTCAATAATTTTAATACTCCAAACAGTAATAGTCAATTTTTTGTCAATTATTTGACTAATGAACAATGCCCGCACCTTCACCTGCAGTTATGTAGACTTAAACTTTGTTGCTCGAGATTGCTAGGAATCCTTAGCAATAATTAGTAAACGTTTTAATTTATTTACCACGTTATGTGCAAATGTTGTTTTATGAAACATTTACTAGTTACTGTTAATAAAGTGTTCCGGAATTAAACACAATAGTTTATAATTAGTCAATTTTTACAAAGATCTTAGTGTTTGAAATCAATGGTTCGGAATTTACAGTATGGACGAAATATTATAGAGCCTAATTCTTACTATTATGTATTGCTATTATTGTATGTATTATTACATGTAGTATTGCGGTATAAATCGCGAATACTACAGATTTTCTTCTTTATGACTTAATTATAGGTTGTCTATTATCAACGGACATTATATAGAAATCGTGTAGCGACCAACTATATTCTTAAGTAAAATGACGTTTATACTAATATTTTTAAAATAACGTATTGGTATTCAATTTATAACTGGCCCCTTGTATTTCGTCGGGCAGAGCCGCGATTTAACGCATGTTTAACATATGCACATACTGTTTTATTACGAAGTAGACCGTACGTACACATTTAATTGCACACACGAATGTTCAGCGAGTGTAATTCTGCTCTTTTGACACGTCCTTGTCTGCTTTTTTTCGAAAAAGAAAGAGATTTAATTGCATACCTCGGCCGCCATTACGCAGCGATAGGCAATGATTCTTATCGCACAACTTATTGAAAGAGGGCGCATTCCTATCGCGCATAAATCAGGACCGCTGCTAACGTATTTCTTTCAACCACTTTCATTCCTTTTTATTGCCCGCTTATTGGCCTATTACAATCGCCTACATCGTTCTATAACTATAACGGATTAATACCCAAGTGATAAGTTACGTATTGGTAAAAATATTACTTGACTTTTTTGTATCGTCCAGTTATGGTCCGGTTATTGTCTCTATTATTAACACTCGACGGTTGCCAGAAAGAGCTACCTAAATCAAAAATCTTTCTTATCCATAATATCATGTTCAAATTTATCTTGAATCTATATTCTGGTGTACAATGATTAAATTTATATTATATTGTAATATGGCGCGCAATGTTTGAAACTAGGATTATGCGTTACGAGGCTTAAAATAGACCAACGGATATGATTGTGAGTGCACCAAATGTATCATTTCATAACGTTTACATTGAGCGGTATTTATTGGGTGCTTCGCGCCATACTATTCTTTTCTCGGTTGTTTAGGTGAACAACAATAGAACGGATAGCGAGTAACGAGCGCCAACTGCTCTAGCATGGAAGGCGGAGTGAAGCACTTAAGACTAACAGTAACATAGAGGGTTCCAAACAATAATATTTTGTTGTACCTACAGTACTGAATACTGGTTGCACGGCTTCTTAATAGACTAAAGTGTAAAAATAGAAGAAAATAAAACTTTCCGTTTCGTTTTTGTTTAGAAACAATGAGACCTTTCCCCAAGGGAAAGACTTATTACCCTCATACTTTAATTGGAGGTAATGGTTGACACTGGCTCAGTGCGGCAATAATGAGGGATCAGACTAATCTTGCTATTAATAATTTGTAATGAAGTTATACGCATAATATTTTAACATGTAACAACTGTGAATTGATATATATTTAATGTGCTTATGTACCATTAAAAAAGTCAACTCAAATAAAACTGAAATATTATCTGTGGTTTCATAAGTCGCAATGAATCATTAATTTTGAAGGAAGCACTTAAAGGACTGGTAATTTTGTGACGCAAGTTAAATTATAATATAATGCAACTTAATATAAAACAATAGGTCTACGTAAACTTTACCTAGACGTTTACCAGCTTACGCCCGCGACTTCTTTCACCTGGATTTATGGTTATGTAATATGAGATATTTAAGAAATTTTTATCCGTTGCAGTATTTACTCACAGTAATTATGAAATATTCGGCTACGAAAATATACGTAACAAACATACGAGAACTATAGTTCGACCGGGGAGTTACCACCGCCGCCCTCATAATCCGCTATAAAGCATTACTTGTGTTTTGGTTGGAGAGGTGCGATTGCCGGTTACACTTTACCGGAAGCGAGGCGACCGTCTTAGTCCTCAGGAGTAGCAACGTATTTACGTCCGAGCTCAAATAGGATTTCGGTCGTGTTTGTGGTTGTACGTCTATGGGCTGTGACTACTTAACATCAGGTGGTTTGCATGCTCGTTTACTACTCTTCTCACACAAAAAACGAACGAATATACGTAGATATGACGTAAATATAAAGTTTTGTTTCTATTTATCTTAAGAAATTGGATTAAGTAGCATTCTTTCGACCTGACAGCAAATGGTTACTGCCGCTGATGAGCGTTTACCACAAACTCCATACAGAACAGGAATACCATTTGATGTTCATTAAAGTTTCGATTCCACACTTGAACACTAAGTATGTAAGCAAGCTGACAACCACAGTTTCCTCCGAAACGTAAGAAATGTTTAAGCCAGAACGGATGTGGCGGTAGTCGATCGAGCTGTACAAGTTCTAGCATATCGCATAGGTATTCTTCTAATTCTTACTTCCTTGCCAGATCTTCCTAGTTATATCGTTAGTACATTATTTGGAAATGAAGCAAGTAATCAGATTTTTTATCATGAATGTATTGTATATGGAAAGTTACTATTGTTCAATTGGGTGTGAAATATACTTAGTCATCAACGTTAAAGCACAAAAATTTTAGCCAAACTTGAACCAATCGTTTTTGCGTGTATTATATTAAACATTAGTACCAATTGTAATTTTTAGGTAATGCTCATACGTACATATACATGGTATAATAAACACAGTAAACGGGGATCAAAATAACGGCATATACGCCTTTGATTTTCTCACAGAGCGTAGACATTCGCCAGGGATGTGGCTAGCGTGCTTGTTAGCCACGGCTATCGTATCCGATTCAAAGGAGCACCAATGTTTACTTAGCGATTGATTACGACGACAGCACAACTTGGGCTATTATACCAAGGTTCAGCACTAATTGGAGATTCAAACGGAGCTGCGACAGAAGGATTAGACCGATATACTGATTGTGCCAGCGGTCAAACATTGATTAATTACGCCACCCGCCGGGCAATTCCTCGATACGTGTAAATTGTATATACAGATACGAGTAGTATGATTTATTTAGCTACATGGTTGTGTGAAAATCAAACAAAAGCTACTGTCGAAATGCAATGTGCCAAAATAGACTCTTTAAGAATACACCCTGTCATTGCAACAATTAATGTACAAGTTTTAATTATGTATTTGTATATAAAATGCAGGAAAATAATGGGAGTCACATTTGGGCTTCACTAATTATATTAACTTGAGCGCGTCATCATACAATATTTTTTAGATGGTGCGGTTTAAAAAAATAGTCTTTAATAAATAATAAAACGATTGTAATTGCGAAAATTAAGTTTGGTTTCATTTACGTTCTGCAACAGCAAAAATAAATGAGAAAGTATATGAAGCGGTTTTTAATTCGTACCGCCGAAAACGACCGTCGGTGTCGCTACCGTTCCTATCCTCAGCCATCATTCAGATTGTAGGCGTCCAACAAAATTAAGCTAGATATAATCTCTTATATATAAAAATGAATGTTTGTCTGTATGTCCTTTATAAACTCGTAAACTATGCAACTGATCATGCGATGATCTTTAGCAAAGTTGTTGTGCATGAGCCCACGATGGTTTCTGAGTTGGCACGACCAATTTTCCTCAGAAAAAATCAATAAATTGAATTTAATTTTTTGTGTAATGTCTTTCCTTCAAATTTATTTTAATTGGTTGCGTGGCAACGCGCGCAGGGTACAGCTAGTAATGTATAAAAATGTCAACTGTACCATTGTACACAGCCGTCACAGACCAGATATGATACAAAACTAGTGCCTTGCCGACTGACATAACTGATATAAAATATTTGTAAATCAATACAACAAATCAGCGCTTACATCTCAGTTTGTACTATCATAACCGTAATTGAATTAACAACGTTACGCCGAACAGACGATGGGCTACTTTTAATTGAAAATGGTGAAACTATATAAAATACATTAACAAAACTTTTAAATCCACTTGTCGGATTATTTTAACAAACAAGGGTAAATCTTACTATTATGACGAAATATAATCAAAGAGAATTCCTGATCCAATTGATTATTAGATAGTTAAAAGAGTTCATAAAATTATATTCTATCCCTAATTATTTTAAATAGCTAAAAATAAATTTGCAATTTTGATCATTTCAACTAAAATCGAAACTATTTTATATTGAAAAGGTACTACAACAAATAACTCCATGACACATTTGCTCGTCTTGCCCAGATATGTACTTACTCAGGCACGAACAATAAATTAACATTACATGAAAAGCTATTTATTATTTTAAGACAATAGCCACCTATTCTTACTACCGTCCTAATGGCTGTTGAGGCGGACTCGTTTAGAAAAAATAAACAAGTTTGTAACTATTCCTGTGTGGCAATATCAATGGCTTTAGTGGCTATTAATCTCTGTGATTTGTTTTCTCTCGACCATTGTAAACAATTGTTGCTAAGAATGACGTTTTTTTACAAATACGCTAATTTCAACCAAAAATCCTTTGTGATATAGCCACTAACGAATTCACAATTATTGAAGTAACAGTTTAGAGAGTTGTAAATCTGAAAATTGTACAAAGTTAAAAATTTAATCGATTGGTACTATTATTACAGTAAAGTATTTAAACCAATGAAATTAGTTTAATGTCTTCAAGATAATGGCTTATACATGTTAGAAGAGAAGCTGATGAGAGAGCAGGTTGCTTGTTGTTATGTTGCCGCTGCAGCCCATGAACATCCACATCAAAACTCTGTCGTACATCGATGTTTTGTTACTTCTGAAGGCTAAAATGGTCGGCGTCGCTTGTAAACGTAACTGACAACCGTATCTTTCTAACCAAAACATAAGAGTTATTTTACAATAGATTATGAGAGAGAGGATGTGATACCACATCGATAGAATTATAACTCTACTACCTACCTACAGACTTTTTAGCCTTAATTAAAAAATTAAATAATAGGTACCGATCGTTATCTTAATTAACGCAAATTAAGTAATGCAAATAACGCAAGAAACTGCAAATAACATATGTTTTACGGAATTCTTTGAAAATTAATAAGTTACCACTTACTCGTGAGGTGATTCATTTGAGAGAAAAGACGGCGAAAGAAACTCGAAAACACACATCTTTTACATCTTTCAAATTGTCGTTTACAAATAATAAGTTAAATCACCCACCTATCTATATATACAATAATATGGCTTTGATAATTATGTAGCTTATCTCTAATTAAATGTCTGTTCCCATCATATCTTGGCTATTGTCGTCGCAGGTCTTCCATTAACCCATCCTAATAGACCCAATTGTTCTAAGAAACCTAACCAATTACAAATTAATTAATACAAAGCGCCATCATTAACCACCTAAGACTTAATCTAAATAACATTATGTGTCCGTAATTGTTTCTTGGAATTATACATTCCTAATCCATATATATAATCCATATATTCCTAGTCTAGTAAACACCACGTGGGGTGTAAAAAATATTTTGTAAAGTTTGGTACCTTGTAAATTAAATCTGCATTTTAATCATTGCTTTATGTAATAATAATTATGGGTTAACGTTATATTGACGTGGTCTGTCATAAAGGCGTAATCTAATGTTAAGCGACACTGCAGACCGTGGACTCCCCTACAAGCAACCTCAAACATAACTGAAGTCCCATATATAGTAATACGTGGATACGTACTTAGCAACGTCGAGCGCGTTTGAAAGTTAGACGATATTCAATTTTATCGGAGACTGTGATTAAATATGACAGACGGTTTGACCGCCAAACCGTATAATCACTTATTTTCATCGAAGCAGCGTGCCGTCTATGCTTCAGATCTCCTCTAGTTCTAGGATGCTACCAAATTGTTGTATTTTAATGACCCTGTTAATGAGCACCGCGATTAAAGTTGTTTCTTTGGAACTGAGCGCTGTGTAAAGCTGAGCGTATTTTTTGTGAACGAGATATGGCTAATATATAATTATTTTTTAGAGTCAACATGGAAGGCTTCCTGCACCACATGGCACCACAGTTTCTGCACCCCGCACTGCAGAGCTTCGGCTGCGGTGCATTCCGACCGATAGGGGGCGCTTTCCACCCCTTGTACCCAGGCAAAGCTTTTGCTAGGCATTTGGGCGAACAATATGCTTTGGGGCAAAGTGTCGGACAGGCATTACGAGTAAGTTTTGTTATTTTATAGAATGCGTTATCTAGGTACTCATTTTAAGAGCGTTATGTTGTGCCTATATTCAATGTCATAAATTAATGAATATATTTCTTCGACAACCAGTAGTTCTTTTTCTGGAGCAGCTTAAAAACATAAGTTCCAGTTTTTTTGATGTTCGAGCACTATCCTATTGATAATTCATCAAATATACGAACATTTTTTAATTAGATGTATAAGAAGGTTTACGACTTCACTGATGAAAAAATGTGAAAATTATTTGTCTCACTTGTAGAAGGCAGAATGGCTACATCTCTTTATTTCTCTTGAATATTCGTAGAGATCAGTACTAACAATTTTAACATTTACACACTGGTGTGTTAATGTCTACACCAATCCTTTTCTTTATACTGAACTACACCAGTTTTGCATAGTTTTAACTGGCTTATATGTAAGGTACCCGGATCGAATATGGCCACCTTAAGGTTTCACGCGTTGTATCTATCAGTTTTGAGAATTTAGAGGAAAGCAGGTGATTAAATTTAAGATTTACCTTATCCAGTTTTAATAATATAAAGACAGAATTTAAAAAATATTGCACATTTATTTATTTATTTGAGAAATGGCCATATTTACATACAGGGTCGTAAATATGCCCATAATCGTGACCATATTAACAGTATAGAAAACTACTATGCTAAAATGGTCTGTAACTACCGCTCTATTCATTTTTTGCGCCCATACGGTGTTAAGATTTTGAACCTTGTGTCTACTTATATTCTGGTGACATTTAAGAAAACCTCTAAGCCAATCTTGTCCAACCATCAGTCCCTTACTTGATGTTGGAATGTTTTTCTATCACAGGATGTCTTAATGCATGTACGGAGTACTCGTTGAGTAACGGGTATCCCACGTTGCAAAGACGGATAACATGAGTTGCTAATAGGTATTTTCTATACAGTGAAGAGGTTTTCTACCTTAAGTAGATTTGGTAAAAAAAACTTGCAAATAACGTCTCAGAATCCGGCTTATTTAGTTTTGCAGACGTTGCTACTTTTTTACCATTTTTAAAATCTGTTATGGCCTTAATCATATTTTTCATATTCCATATGTCTCGAATATTTTAAAATTTTTATCGCCCATTTTGTCTAAAACAAAAAATACCTATATAATTCATATGGTAAATATGGCCAGCAAATGGCCTTATTTTCCGTAACGCCATTTTGTTTTTGGAATAACATGCTGCAAAAACTGATGACTACTTTAAAAAACACACATTGTAATGTCATAGTATGATAGCCAGACAACGCAAAAATATCCAACATTACATTACCGAAAATATAATCGAAAACTTAAGATGAATTTTTGTAACACTGATGTATCCTCACACCTCAACGATCTCTGAGCGACGAAAGTACTCACAGCAGCACAGGAAGGTGCGCCATTCGGGAACGTTCTTTAGGCCCGATCGTGTACCATTGCATTATGTTCTATATATTGGTTTGTCCATAATTATATGAGTGTGTGGCCATATTTACCGGCTGACCATGTTCGACCCAGGTACCTTATTACAAAAATCATAGGCGCGTGAGATACAATCGAACCCCGGACTACTTGTCTACTGTAATATTACCACCAGGCTAATACACCTTCAAATAAAATCCAAAAAGTAATTTTAATGCAAAGAAATTCCCTCCCCGTGCGTCTGGCTTTCCGTTGAAAGTTACATCACGTTACATGGACCTATTAATGCTTTAAATATTACAACGTATTAATTGTTGTGTCGGACCAAAGTTCGATTTCTGACTGAAACTGAATTACTCCGTTCACACTTTACAGTCATAACTTTGGTCGAAGCTAAAGAAACAGCCAATAAAAGAAGTGAATAATAAAGAGTGACATAAAAAGTTTTAAATTAAAGGTTTATTTTGACCATTTAAACAACTAATGAACATGTTTAGAATTACCTCATCAATTCATGACATTTTAAAATAGTGTAAATGACGTCACTAATTTGGCCGATATTCAATGTTAGACTGAATGCTAATTATTTTTTTGTAGAGTGATCGTCTCTTTGCTATTTATTTGACCATGCTATTGAAAGTTCGCCGTTGCATGGTCCTATAGCGGTACTGTACTGCGCAGAGCGTTCGCGACGAGTCGAGCACGCCTCCGCTGTACCGTCACGGGTACGCCGCGCGCGACGACACCAGCTCCCCGGGATCTGCTGCCTCTGCTTCCCCCAGACCCTGCAAGGATGACGACCCGCCCACTACTGCTCCTTGCTCCGACTCGCATGACTTTTTCTCCCGTAAGTAGCTGAACATCCTTGTTTCAAGCGAAACTTTTAAAAAACCCGTTCATTATCAATCTCCAACGCAAAAGAAGGAAGTTAAAAAAATTAGGTGTGTATACGTGTGTTTTTTAACTTTATGAATTTCCTTCAACTGTAATTGGATAGAGGCAGAGCTGAGTAGGTACTTATCTGTAGATATATGTAACGCAATAATAAACCGAGTGGGAAGATGAAATGTCAATCGTTTCCTACTAACGCCGTATCAGTTTGGGATCTTTTTGAGTTTTTTTTTCTGAAAATACACGCGGTTTAAGCTGTGTGACAATAGAAATAGGTGTAAAGATATTTTGGTGATAAAATTATAAGTGTAGGAACGCGATTTCAAATCTCACGATATTAGGTTACGGAACAGTAGTTACATGGAATTCAAACAATATCACAAATCTCAGAAATGTATGTTAATCTATATAATATATAATTTAAATGTACGTTAATGAATATTTGTCCGGACAAAGTAATAGTTGTGGGTTTTTTAACAAAAAAAGAGGATATATTTATGTACAATTTATTTTTATCTGGGTAATATTGTGATTATTGCCTGCAACCATATAAATATAATTTCTAGTTTTTGTCTAGTGACAGTAAATTTCACATTGACCATACATGTAATATTCTGATTGATAACTCACAAATCCACAATAGTCAGCGATAAATGTGTCATCGATTTTTATTGATTTATTATCGTATATAGGTAATGAAAACTCATTCGATTTGTAATTTTTGTAACTGTTCCTTATGACGTTTAGTTTCTTTTTTATATTTATTTTGAGGGTGATGGAGTCCCTCAGTAATATGTAATGTTCTGTGCTGACTGTATTTGCAGTCCTATTCAAACCTCGATCTTAGAAGCACAGTTATATTACGCATATAATACAATAACCTCGGTTACGTTTAATTTCATTACATCGTAGCGGACGGCGAACGTAAGTCGTCTTGTGGCGTGTGCGGCGCTCGCCTTGGTCCCGGTGTTGCGCAGGCGCATTTCCTACAGGAGCTGCAGCATTTGTATAGCCTCAGTGCGCTACCCAGGGATGCCTCCGCCCCGCCGGCTCACTCGCTTCATCACCAGGATGAAGACGCGCGTTGGGAAGTAAGTGAAGTCATAATATTGCAGTCTTGTGATTTTATTAGAAAAGTAGCAGACAAGTCTGTAAGACCCTTAATTTTAGGTGATTTTTGGAAATTACCACAATTATATAGTAATATAGTGAAAAACAATACATGTAAAATATATAAAAATATTGTTATCTATTTTATGTTTTTTTAGGTATTGTTTTTCACTATGTTATTGTATAATGGTTTTTACAAAACAAATCCTTTCAAATTCGCCGTGCCGCCGAGTAAAATTGCTGTTATATACGAGTACAAACAGACAAACACAATGAAGGGATAATTTTTACCTATTTGGCTACGGAATAATTAAAACATTAAGTGCAAATTTCTAACGACATTTGAACAAACAGACAGGCCGCACGTCGAAATTATAAGTATTCGTTTTAAGCGATTCGATTACGGACAACTAAAAACGTATAAGTGTAGGTGCTTTTCCTATCGCAGACATATCAACGCATCCGCGCCAACCGCCAGAGAAGGCTGAAGCTGCGCACACGCAAACGCCATCACACTGTAGAGAGCATGCTGGGCTACGACTTGGAAGATGAACGGCGCGAGGACAGGCCTCGAGAGCCACGCTCCTATGACGCCGAGGACGAACCTGTCGATGTAGAAGGCGACTCCCTCGGATGGCCCGAAGCGGCCATAAATGTTGATGGTAATATTGCTCTTGGACTTATTTTTATGTTATGCATTTTTTATTACAGTTAGGATTACACCAACATGCTGTCAAAAAATTATAACTGTATGTTGATTTGCACTTGGATAAATCATGTATATGTAGAATAGGAGTCACCGGAAATCGATCACCGATAAATCAACCATGTATAGCAATATTTGATCGGCCCGCAGAAGCAGACCACATAACGTGGAAAAATTAGGGTTTATTTAATTTTATTTCTGTTTATTTCCAGGAATAGCAAGCGGTTTGTTAAACGGTTCATGGCAGTCGTTTTTGAGTACAGTGAAATTAAAAACATAATATTATCTCCCTAATACGGTTTCATTTCTTTATTATCAACGAACACCATTGACCCATCACCACATGCATTTATAGGCAAATATAAATGGCAAACTTAAGGGTCACTTTGTAATGCTCATGTGTATGCTCTCCGTTTTAATTTCCTGCTGTTTCTGTAGACAAAGATCAACGAAGCGAGGGCGACAAATTGCATCTGAGCTACGCCGAAGATCTTGAGATTTCTAGCACTAACGATGCTATGCAATCACCGGAGCGAGTGAGGTAACTTTATCTTATATAGGTTAATTTCTTATTCATATACCTCAATAACTCATATAACTCAATTGCAAAAATTTTTGACTATCACAAATTTCGATAATGATGATGAATTACATATGACAAATACCTAAGGATATTTATAAGATTACCATTTATAAAACTTACAGGTGTTTTTGTTATTAGGGGTGAATTGAATTTATAACTTTATTAAACGAGACCTTTATCGTATCGATGAAGAGGTAAAACTTTAACAGATGGTATAGATGGTACAGTAGGTAGATACTAAGATGTTATAATATTAAATGATCCATGAACGCAAAATTTAAAGATCCCATGCAATAGAACACTTATTTTATTATTTACTTATCCAGAACTTACACAGACATATAGAAAAATGGACAATGATGTTAGTATACTTTAGAATTTCAGCTAATACATAATTTACTTATGCTTGAAAGCAATAAGTAATAAACATAACCCGGAAGGAGGAGCAACAATAAGTCTGAATCGCTAACAATCTAGTAGACCTATTTTCTGCTTCTTTAATAACATAGTTCACTATATTCACAAAACAAAACACAATATCCAATTCCATATGCGCTTTCAAAATAAATTGCAGAACAATATTTGAAGTACATATACAATAGCGCCATCTGCCTGAAATACCGCCATCTATTGATAACAGTTGACACAGTTTTGCATGAGTTTAATTTCAATCAACAGGATTGAGACACCGAAGCCGCTGTCGCTGGAGTGCGCTAAGCCGGAAAGCGTGGAGCGGCCAGCCGAGGTGACCACGTCGGAGTGGGCCGGCGCCGCGGGGCCCGACGCGTGGCCGGCTCTCGCTGATGCGTATGCGCATGCCCGTCATAAGATCGACGGCGAAATGCCCTCTTCCACCGACCCCCGTAATTAAACTACCAACACACCGCTATTACCCAAATCAGACGCAAAGAACTCCTATCCAACACGTTCAACGTGGTCCTATCTTTTGCCTTTCAAAGAAGAAAATACAAAAGCACTACATTTCATTAAGGCGTATTTCAGTAAACAGGAAATGTAAAATTGTAAGCAAATCTTAAAATGTGCCAAAGAACCACGGAAAACAGTATAATATACGGGAAATTGTGTATAAAAGTATCCATTCTAATAGGACACGAAGTAATAGGCAGCGTCTTCATTGTTGCAAAGAAGAGAACGAACACTTACATTAAGGTGGACGTCTCACCTCTTCGCTATGTGTAGTTATAATAAAATATAAACTTATGTTACACTTACGTCACAAAATACTTAACATCATTGAACACGCCATTCCGGCTTCTACGTATTAGATTTTATAGGTCATCAAATTATTATAGTTGAACATCTTTATGATAACTTTGGATTTGTATTCTGGATCTATGAGTTTGTGTACCGACTTGTCGTTTTGTGTGTCTATTGCATCTACGACACAAGCAATACCATTGGGGTCATAATATGTTAATCCATTTTAAACAATAAAAATGATATCAAGTTACACAAAAAAATGTTTAATCCCCAGAAATCTTCCATAGGTAGAAACAACCGAACCTTTACTATGTTTAAAAATCACGTATTTAGGTGGTAATAACAAAAATTGGGAAACAAATCAGTTACAGAAATATCGACTTCACGGCATACGATAAGTAAATACAAAAAAACTTTGGTGTCCTTGAAATGTACACAAAGCTATTATTAGTTATAAAATAACACATAATATCCTTTCTTTATTATTGTGTGTAGATAGATAAGAAAATAGATGAAATTATGAACAAAAATAGTGACAAGGGCGTCATGTTTGTAATTTATGTGGCACTTAGAAGTAATCTGTTGTAATTTATAGCAATTTATATTAAAATTTTGCACAACTTCTTACACCAGATACTACTTAATCTTAATAGAAAAACTTGTACCTCCCATTTGCCACTATTATTTTGGTATTATGTATAGCGTACAGAAATTAAGTTCTATTTAGCGATATTTTTGTAATATTTATTTGTGTCTTCCGTTTGATTTAAGTAAATATGTTTCAAGTTAACCAAAATTCTAATACGTACAATAGTTCGTACTGTAAATATTATTTTTAAATTATACTTCTTGCGCTTCACGGCTAACATTATAATTGTGCACATAGTTTTAAGATTAACACGTAGATTTTAAATTAATTGTTGATGTTTAAAATTTGTGTAAATAAGAATCCTTAAATGTTAAATCGTTTACCAGACTGTTGTCGGATTTGTGTCGTTCTAAAACTATGCATTGTGTATCAATAAATATGCATCTATTAACTCAACAGCTTAGCTCAGTAGGTTAATTCATCCAATTTGCATGTCTAGATTGTGAAAAGCTTACGTAGTCGTATTGTATGTACCTTATTAAATTTTATGTTTGTTCATGATAGCAGGACTAATAAAATAAAATGTCGACATAATTTATTCAAGATCTTTATATTATGAACATTGTTTACTAAATTCATGGCAAGGTAACACGATTTGACGATTTTTCGACGTAACAATCAACACGCTGTCTGAACACGGAGCCAAACGATTCATGCATTAAAAAACATTGACAAGCTTGTAAAATCTATGCAAATAAAACTATCCTACTAGAAATCAAGTCCAGAATTAAAGATTAGACTACGTTTCCTTAACAAGCTAAAACTACACACATTGGACGGCGATAGATCGCTCTGTCAATGTCGAGCTGCAGAATGGAACAACAAAAAAGTGCCACAATTTCGTTTCTAAATTCAATATTATACTTTTGCTATTTTGAAATGTCTAAGTTTTCGGTCTTAAATAAGTGAATATCCCTCCGGTTTCTGAAAGGCTAGTCAAAATATAACAGACTAGTCAATTTAACAGCTCGATTAAAACAATGTCTGTTTCTGATAAACCATATTGTTAATTTCCTCAAGTTATCTCTTATTATAATAAGTTCAGTAGTAGTAATTACTTGCAGAAAATCATTAATTATTTGGCTTTGTTGACAAGTCCGTTTACTTTTCAAGGTTCGAGTGATTTATTCTTGGATGTGTACAATTTATTTATAATTTTGGTAACATGCCTAACAATGACCTCCCTGAGGACATAAATTACAGGAAGAGATATTGTCGATTTCTGAAACTAGTACATAAATAAGGACAGAATAGTGTACAGGCTATTTCCTTTATGCGTATAAATATTCACAAAGGAAATTTTAGCTTAAAACCAAAAAAACAAAGATATAAACACATTAATAAAAACATAAGTAATAGGATTAAACATGAAAAAGCAGTTTAGAGGATTATTACAAGAGAATGAAAATGATTTCATTTATAAAAATTAAAATTTATAAATCAAAGAAAGAAAAACGACATAGAACAGGGTCAATAAACTGCGAATTGCTATCAATTATATCCGTTCCTATTTAAATTAAAACAGATTCCTTATAATTTGAATAAAAATATACTTTATAGCTTTATAGCTTGCTTTAGGTTTCGGCTAATTTTCACCATAAATATTACTACGTACAGCCTTTGCTACTACGTATCGATATCTAAACGTTATCCACTTCCCATTTTCATCCTCATTCGCATAGTAATTAATAATGACGCTAGCACGGGACTAACGCATAATAATATATAGAAATGTATCGAAGTTCATATAAACAACTTGTCACTAATTCTGCAAGTAGCGGTTGACATATCGCGCTTTTGACATTGTTTCAATCGACGATCATAGTCTGATCAGTTACTGATAAAGTGACCAAAATGCAAGTAGCTATCATTCTTTCAGCAATTCAAAAGATGCTTAACTGGAGATTTGATAACTTAATAGCTGATTTTATGATGAAATGCCTTTCAAAAACCGGAGGTAAGTCTCTTTAAAATTTAACATAGTCAAGTGTCACGATCCAATTGTCAATACTTTAAAAGTCAAGTCAAAATTAAAAAGAAATTAACATGTCGTCTTTCATCCAAAAGGTAATATGTTGCTATGAGGGCCAGTACAATTTCTGTGCAAAAACATACGATAGAAAGACTCTAAATTTAGTTTATAGTGAAATATTATTAACATCAGGGATGAGGTTCGTCAGAGTTTAGCTTGAAGGTGGAGTGTCGGTACACGTCGTCGGCCGTGGACGCTGAAGCTCGAATATCGCTCTGCTCCCCCTCCGCCGGCGTGTGGTACTCCTCTACGACCTGAAGACATTAAACAGCAACATCGTTGACCATTGAAATTTTTTAACACTTTCCCTGCTGCGTACAACACTGCACACTGTACACATTGCGCGGCGCAACGCGCTTGCGGCTTGTACACATCGTACACGTACAAATCCGTAAAGATGACAGGTGAACAAAAGTGCTGTATTAACGTGGGCGCTACAAGGCTAGGAGCGTATATTACGTCTGTGTATTCATAGATGATATACAAATGCTAAAAATGCAATATTTCAGTGAATTGTCGGCGCATCTTCAGCCTAGATGTTCTCCAGTTTAGTGCGGCTCCCGCAAAGCTGACTCGATCTAATATTTGAGCGCCGCAGTCAAGTGTTAAGTGCACCATTTTACGATTGTTTGTAGTATGATGACCAATCTTATGAATAAAAGAACTGCGACGTGCTTTGCAGCAGTATACTGTTACGTGCTTTGCGGCAGGACTCTAATGATTCGAGTCAAATGTTCTATACGATCCTTTGCTAATTTTCCAACATAAAATTTATTTTTTTCATTAATTATGTTTCATTATCATAGATAAATTTTCAAGGTGAGGAGATAAAATTTCAAAGGAGAACTTTAGTTCGACTGGGGACGTACCACCGCCGCCGTCAGCGCTTACCATTCGGTGTGTTTCGGTTGGAGAGGTGCAGTTGCCGTCTAAACTTTGAAGCGAGGCGACCATCGTAGTCCTCAGGAGAAGCAACACCACGTTCGAGCTCAGATAGGATTTCAGCTGTTTGTGATTGTACGTGGGTAACTATGGTCTGCGATTGCTTACAATCAGGTGGTTTGCATGTTCGTTTGCTACTCGTCTCACATAAAAAAAGAATAATAATACTTCTCTTTCATAGATGGTACCTACTTTTCAACCTTTTGCAATAATAACCTTCCGGATGTGTTCCTCTCTAGCGGCCAGTTGCCTCGCGAGCGCCTCCCGGCGACGCTGCAGCTCGGGCTTGTAGTTCTCGCTGAGAGTACGTTCGAGCTGCTCGTATTCGCGGTAGAGGCTGGCGTACTCCGCTAAGCTAGCCTTCGCCTCCTGGCTGCCCGCGCGACCCTTCGACGTTGCTCCGTCCAAGTCCTCCCGGTTACTCAACAGACTGCTTGACAACCCAATTCCGTTATACATCTAGCTGTGTCCGCGACTTTGTTCGCGTAGATTTTAGTAAGACAATAAATATAATAATTTTTTCCTAAGCATCATTTTAGATTTAGCGTGACAAATTGTATCTTACATGTGGATTTAAAAGATACCACATAAAATACGTGCCATGAAAATCGATCAAGTGTTTTGCGTGATGCATTAACAGTGCAAAAAAATAATGATCTAGTAATAAAGAACAAATAGACAAGCAGACATACAGTTATACATAATATATGTATATTGACTTGTGTAGAATAAATATAATCGGATAGTTTCTAGTTTTGCCTTCAAAATTGAAAAATACACATTGATTTAGTTTTCATAGGTAAAGTTTCCAAACACGGCCTCGCGATGACTGAATCGACTAATTGAATTATGCAGCCACGGCCAGTACGATTGTATGCGATTACCGATACTATTGCCAATAACTTAATTGAAATAATATTAGTTTTGAAAACGCGGGGTAAACTTATCAACGATTTAATTACAGTGTTTAATTATGAACATGCTACAATGTTTACAGTTTAAAAGCTTTTCACAAATTTCATACAAAAACATATTAGTGTGAATCACAGAATCTACGGTGTAAACATTACGTAGGTGGTTTATTACGCAAGTTGCTTTACTTTAACAGGATATTAATTACTTTTCTAAGGTTACGTTTCTAGAGCGGACGATGTGGTCATTCACTTTTGTCGATTTAAGAGACTTGATATTCATTCGTAAGATAAAGTATTCGTGTCTATTTAAACGTGACGAAGGACTGAGGAGTACTTGTTCTAGCTAAAGTACGGATATCATTGTCGGATTTGTTTTTCGCACTTTTACGAAGATCACAGAGCTTACCTACATACTTAATGTGGCTATCGAAGAGTTTCAATAGGTGAAATATTTACGTTACGTGTCTTGTCTTTTAAACTTCCGCAATACAAAATGAAGTCAGTTTATAAAGGTTCATTTCATGTACTACTAATCAGGGATCAAAAGGATCCCTTTGAACAGCCTTAGACGAAAGTAGCAATTATTTGAAATCAGGTACGACGGGCTTTACTATATGAGAGAAGTCTACATTTCCGAGTCTACATATGATGCAAACGCTAGA